>JBBPCZ010000017.1:3209277-3219720 GCA_037974445.1 Brycinus macrolepidotus | reverse complement strand
GTGTGCATGTGTGTGTGTGTGTGTGTGTGAGAGAGAGAGAGAGAGAGAGAGAGAAAGAGAGAGAGTGAAAGTGAGAGAGAGAGAGAGAGAGAGAGAGAGAGAGAGAAATTAGATGAAGATTTGGATCAATACAAAGCAATAAAGAGATTAAAACACTCAACGGTCATTTAAAGGCTCAAAGTGCAACACAAAGCCATGTCCACACACTCTCACACAACAATCAGACATACACACAACTTCTTGGAGCAATATTTAAAAGTAAAACGTGTTTCAGGAGTTCCTGTGTGGTGCTATAGGCTTAGAAGGTTGTGTCCCCTGGACCAGTGTTAGTCACAGGCACTGAGCTGGGAATTCAGACCAGCAACTGGGGTGTAAAAATGAACTGATGCATCAATATGAATCAATGTGAAGGCGGAATCAGTTTTAAAATGTTACAGAATTTATTCTATTTGATTATTCTAGTAGTTGCAAAGTGAATTAGTAAAGTCTGTGCTCATATTCAAAGGTAAAAATGAGAAAATCAAACAGAATTGTTGTGACATCTGAGAAAGGATTTAGACACAGTACAGTATTGGCCAGATATAGATTGCTGGATTGTTACTGTTAACCTTCTACTGCATTTGGCTAGGTGAGCGAACCTGAGTCTGTACAAGACTGTATCTGAAGCAACTTCTGCAGTGTGACATAAACTAAACATATTAGAACACAGTTATTGTGCAGTATACAACTAGCTTACGTGAGAAATTTGGTAGCAACTGTTGCAAGGCTGGACAAGCTTCACAGGACACTGGAGAAACATAATGAGAAACTGTTCAGTTACATTTAGAATGCGCTATTTATTATTTTGTATGTGGTTTGTATGTGGTCACATTCTTAGGATAGGATGTAGTGTTTCTGGCATGTAATTAAGTGATTCAATATAAATTTCAGTCAACTTTAATTAGATTTAGTCATTTTCTAACAAGGTGCTTATGAATGATAAAGCAGTTAACCTGACTGATTTGAAATACATCTTAAAACACTTTTGGCTGTGCCACAATTGAGTGAAAATTCTAATTTGAATAACAATAAAAACACAGTATTAATTCAGACACACCTCATGCTGTTTTGGCATATGTTTGCTGTAGAAGACCAACATACCATGCCACCGCTTTCTGTAATACATTTTGCTTTCTGTAATACCATTAGGAGGCTGTGGTACACAGAAGGCACTTGAATATTGGTGTGCAGAAAAATCTGTACCTCGGCCATCTGAGGTATGCTAACTATGATGATGGATAGAGTGACAGAGGAAATTAGTATTCCCTTGAAGAAGACTGAAGAATAAAATAATTTCAAAGTACCCAAGAGTCCTCCCCATAGTGGAGATGGGGAGAGATGATGGATGGGAGGAAAAAAGTGGGAAGCATTTGAAGGGGACTGGAAGAAAGACAGAGTGCATGTATGTGAGTGCAATTATTCATCAGCACAGCCAAAAATGATCTGACTCTCACCTTCTCTCTCTCGCTCTCTGTCTCTCTCTTTCTCTGTGTCTCTGTCAATGTCAAACTCATTGCTGGGTGGCTTTCAAAAACATCAGTCATTCATAAATTGACTGAGAAAGATGTCACGGCAGAGGCAAGTGGCGTAACTTCAGCCAAAAAGAGTGAATGGACTGGGCAATGCAGGAGGAGCTATTTCACTGGGTGATCTTTACCACTCAGCAAGAAACTTCAGCCACAACCCAGAAGGGCTCAAAAAGACACGTGCACATAGTCTGGTATGTTTGTGTGTATCTCTCTTGTCCAGTATTTTTCCTTTCACAAGTGTACCTGTTTAACCAGCATTAACCGTGTAAGGCCCACTGCCCAACTGGACCCCTTCCTGGTGTAACTGGGAGCCTATGCCAGGCTGTGGGCCTGGTGGGCTGCATTTGTAGGCCGCTATGTCAAAGAAGGCTGTTCCAGTCAAAAGGATCCGTCAGAAACAGCTCACACACACACCACCAGTGTACTTCTCACCTTCTACTGTCACCCACAATGTTTCGTGCATGTAAAGGCCAGTAAAATGCACCCTGAAATCTGCAGTATACTATTTCTTTGGTTGTGTATGTGTATAAGAGGGTATAAAATGAATACAGGTTGAAAAAATGAACCAGCTTTCAGTGAGTTGAACAGTTTTTAGCTGCAGGATGCCATTTAACTACAAAGTCATGTTTTACCAGTCACATCATTCGTCAGTGTATAGCTTGACAGCCTATCACTTATCCCAGCTGTAATTTTCTACAAAATCTCACACCTACTCCTTTCTGATGATGTGAAAGAGGCCTTGGTAGACTGATCCATTTTGCTTTATGTACAACAAATGAGGAAAAGCCTTCAAAGGGCAGCACTCAAAAGGGTTCACCTTTCTGAGCTGCAGCTACTATGAGCTGTTTTTAGTTTAGTTTGCTTGCTTTTAGTGTTTTCTGAAGCATTAAAGCTTCTATTTTATTTGTAACAGAAAGGGTTAACTACTCAAAGGTTTTAAAACCAGAGCACATTAGAGACAGCCGCTAGACAAATATACATTCGGCAGCTATAAATCTACTCTGTCCTGGAGGACGCTGCAGCACGGCTTTAGGCTAAACGGTCCAATTCTGTCCCTTTTAGTTATTTAACAACATGTAAGGCAGTAAAGGCAATTAGTAACAACTACTGAAAAATGTTCCCATGGAGAATAATAGCAAATCTTATTTTGCTGATTAAACACGTGTACACAGAACAGAGTAAAAATGGAATCAGTTTTCTTCTGCCTTTTCCTTTGGTGCTTTTGTACATCAAAAAATTTCGTATAACAAAAAGAACTAAGGTAGCTTAAAAGGGACAGTTCTATCATAGAAAAATGCAATGGTCCAAAAGATGAAGAAACATGAAGTTGCTCACACTTTAACTTGCTAGCTAGTTGTGACAATTCTATCTAACTAAAAAAATCTAAATGCCATTGGCTAAAATTAACATTAGCTGGCTAGGTGGCTCACATTAGGGATGACTGAACTAGCAAGCCACCTCATCTGGTATATTATTTTGGGCTATATCTTTTATGGATAATGTTAACAAGACAAGATTTCAACAGTAAATTCTACATTACTCACTATCTACAGTGCCTAATGGTTTACAAGAGTGGCTTGTGTATTTGTACGTGCAGGGGTTTCAAACAGGTGCACCTATACACTTTACAACATGTAGAATTTTCCTTTCCGTGGGTTCCTAGGTAAGATGGTGGTTGCCACCCCATGCAATTTTGAACATTGGCTAGGAAAGTGTGTGTTGAAAAGCTGGTTTTAATAAAATAGCTTGAAAAAAAACTTGTCTGTTCCTTTTTCCCTTTCCTCTACTTTTCTGGTTCAATATTTTAATGCCACATTACAGGCCCCACAGCACCCTAGACATAAGGTCACACCCTAGACATAACAGAAGCAGCCTCACCAGCTGTATGGTGCACATGGAGCAGTGCAGTTGCAGTACATATTTATTTTTATTAGTCATGGATTATAATTTAGATTTTAAAGAGTATAGGTTTTGGTTGATCTATTCATGATCCACCCACAAATATGTTAATTTTTAGCAACTGTTGTGAGGTTAGACAAAGCCAACAGAACACTGGTATAAATTCCATTCAACCTAATAAGAAACTCTAGCACACAACCGCAAACTGTAATAATAATCTGAATTGTAGATGTGCTTCAACACGTATGCACTCTTTCTCCTTGTCATTTTTTTTTTAACAATTTTTTTGTTTTTTCTTGCATCCTAGTCTTTTAAACTATATTTAACTGTTGAATTGCTTTCCAGGCTATCGTGGAGAACCCGGGCTATCGTGTTTTCCTTAACTGACAGACGGTTAGTTTGGCTTGTGATGAGTGGTAGCTGGGCTGAAAATGCTCCAGTCACGTGCAGTTGCTATGCACAGACTGTTCTTCTGCTATAAATCGAGTGCTTCTGTCCCTAAATTAAACTCAATATGACTTTCTCCATTAGTGCGTGCCATTAATGCAGAACAGCAAGTCGTCCTGCGCTGACCTACTTAGGAGCACACACACACGTCTCTTGAGGCCAAACTCTCAGTGAGCAGAGGTCTTCATTGATGTTTAATGCTGACTCGTTCACTGTATCTCAAAGGGAAATATTCATACTAAACTTTTGCAACAGACAGCAGTACTAAACTGTATTTCCCCCTGTCTGCCGCTAGCCCTGGGGCTATTCTGTAAACAGCCACTACAGCTTCTCTATCTAACAAGGCGTTCAATTAGCCCATTGGATTGACTCTGTGGTTCAATCCGATTGGATGCTAACAGTGCAATCTCATTCCTTCTGACTGCTAAAAGAGGTTAAAAGCCTTCTATTCACCATGAATCAACTCCTACACTAACAATCTACAGTGCTGTGAACAGGTACTGTGTAATGTACTCTCAGAGAATGCACATCTTTAACCTAGCACATACTTTCCTTATCTAGCATATAGTTACCTTATCTAGCCCATAGTTTCTGATCAGGCTCTCAAATTCTGCTGGAGAAAAAGCCAGCTGTCGGCCATTAGTTGCTATCAGGTTGTTGGTAAGCATCGCTGGCATGAGAAACTAAAGCAACACAAGAAAACGGCACTCTCAAGAGGGCACATGCAGGAAATAGTCTCATTTATATTGTTTTGAATGATCACAAAGGCATGGCAACTCTGAAGGTGCTCTGATAGCATGCTAACATAAAATAAAAAATTCCTTTTATTTTACTTATTTTTTTTTTTTTTACATGAATATGGACACGCACATGAACGTTCCACTGTTCAATGTGCAAACATTAAGTTTCAATTAGTCTTTTTTAACCCAACAAATGCCAAATTCAAGTGCAAGAGATTAGAGCAGATAAGAGTGACAATGAGCTGCTGGAAGGCAATCATCAGTCAGACATAACTGGCACTAGTTTTTCAATGTCAGCTTGGTGTGTCCCAGGCCTCACATGTTTTTCTCGAACCATCCTCATGTTCGACATCCAATGGTAGCAATGATGTGGCAATAACAGAAGTACCTCAGTGCTAACGAAATTCTATTTTGTATGTTTTTATTAAAAATCAGTGTATTAGGGGTGTATTGGGGCCCACTTCCCAGGGGCCGCTTAAAAACTTTAGTGGACCCCTCACACACATACTGACAAAATTGTGCACCCATGACTCACAGCACAATCTATATTTATAATGTACCTCACCAGTTAGCCTCCATCAAAATTACACAGAAAGCCCTGGCATCTCCCTCTTATTCATAATGAATCTCTGTTTGAAATGGATCCTTTCAAACAGTTGGAGTGTCATGGCATCATGTTCGAAACTCAAAGGCAATGTTTAAATTATTCATATTACTTTTGTATTTATTTTTCACCACACACACACCACTTAGTATGTTGACTACTTTCACCTTAGAGGCTCGTAAAGCAATGTTTCATATTTCATGTGGATTTGAGATAGTTTCAGGTGCGCATTCATATTTCTCTGAGTCAGCTGTCTCTGGCTTGGTACTCAATCATGACTTCCATTTGTTTTATTATGAGAGTGTTTACTTCATTCTGCAGAAATATATTCCAGATTTAAACAAGTACGTTTTTGCTTTCTAAGAAAAACAGTACAGTCGTCAAATTTACAGTAATCATTACATTATAACCACTATAATCTTTTTGACATACTGGAAGATGGTCCTAGCCTCACAGATGCAGAGTGAGAGAGAGAGAGAATGCGCAGTAAAGACAGATAGACACGGATAGAAACAGAAAGATGCAGCAGTTGGCTGTAATATGTCTGCCACTGAAATCATTAGTTTTCTAACAATGCTGCAACCAGCATGACTCACACTGTTACTGCCCCAGGAAATGCATGAGCTCTATAGCAGTAAAATACAGGTGACATCTGTGTGTGTGTGTGTATGTGAGTGTGTGTGTGTGTGTGTTTCTTCAAATGTATGTCTTTACATTTCTCTGCCTCTCCTCTTTGTATGTATGCGTTCTTTCTGTCCAAAAACAGACCCATTCCTATCATACTAAAATGCTGTGTTGCTTCACTACATTTCGGTTAATACAAGAAAACCAACAAAACCATTAATCCTCTATAAAGGCAAACTCAATCTCTTCAATCTTTTTTTTCTCTTTCATTTCTCTCCCCATCTGTCCACTCCAATTCTTCCTGTCCTCTTCAGCTATCTCTGTCATCCTTGTGTGACCCTCTCTTTCTTCCCACACTTCTATTCTCCTCGATTTCCTGACACCTGTCTGTCCTTTCGCTGGTTTAAACCTTACTGACAATTCTCTCTGCATTGTCTCTGTGTCACTTATCACTCTATCCCTCTCCCTCTCTCTCGCAGTACGGTGGGTTCTGCTGTGTCGGAGAGGTTGAGCCGGGGTTGTTATATAAGCCATCAAATGTGGTAAACAGTGTGTGCATACAGAATGCAAGCTCATCCTTCTATAAAGCCGAGCTGACATTTAAACTCACGCGCTGTCCTCTGTTCCGTCCCAAACAATACACTCAGCACGTCTCCTTGGATAGCTTCACTACGGCTGCCATACGCAACACTATCAGAAAATCTGGCCTGTACTTCGGTGCTAGCAAAGTTCTACTGTTCTCAGAGCTACCCTCAAAAACGCCATTATTTACACTTCATCACGAACCATAATTTCAAACATGTTCATTTATTGTTGATTCGCAGAAAACAATTTTATACATTTATGCATCGTTTTTTATGACAGATGACTCAAAGAGGCCGAGGGACAGATGTGCTGTTATGTTATGTCAGATGAGGAGACAGATGAGTCTGGTTTACTGAAGCATAGTCTAGTTCATATTTAATTGCTAGCTCAGTGCTCCATAGCATGTACAACCATAACACCCATTCAGGACTGAGGACTAGGAGAGTCTTTTCGTTTTATTTTAAATTCACATACATTCATGGACGTTCATATCTTTAAGGAACCAGATAGCATGCTGTCACCGTCTCTCAGCTCCAAGGCACATAAACAAGTGACTAAAGGCACTCAGCTTTGTCACCCGAATGTTGTTTTTTTTTATGTGTATTTACCTGTTCCTTTATATTTAGATGTTGTTTTATATTTTAATAACTTTCACTAACTTACATTGGTTCAGACTTTCAAAAAAAAGAGAAATGCAAAATCGTTGGTGGGAAGGTCCACTATTTAATAACTGACATTTTCTCCAGCTTTTAAGATACAATGTTTTGTTTGAAACAGTAATACATAAGTCTTTAACTTTGTAATATGTCAGGAATCCACAAGAATGTTCTGGATCAACAAAAGATTCAAAATACTGAACAAGGGACTGAATACCAAACATAATGATTGGAAAGTATGTAAATAGTAAGAATAAATGATATAGGAATCACATTAGTATCAGCAGATAATTGCTTAAAAATCATACTACATCAAATGCCACCATTTCACGTCGCTATTTGATTGGTGTTTAAAAATATGTTGCCATATGTTGAGCAGACTGTTTATGTGACACAGGGCTACCATTTATAACAGATGTTATATTTGTCTGTAAGGCTAATCCAGGTAGATCTAGTGCCATGTAGTGCTGTGTATTTTATAATTGTTTATGGGACACAGATATGTACAAGATTTGGACCAGTTATAGACGGCCTGTAAACAACCACTGCACAGTAAGCACAAAAAATGCACAGTACCAAGTAGCTGACGACCTTTGTATTATTAATATTATCCATTTATTTTAACTGTACATTTTCTTCTTCTTTGTTTAGTTTACAAATACACACACGCATGCACAAACACACACACACACACACACTTACTGATTTGGCTTAGTCTTGATACACTGGGCTACCTTCAAGAGCAAAATAAGCCACAGAGTTAAGCTGAAGCATGTGGAAAGCACAAGACACACACACACACACACACAAACACACACAGCTGTTTGCATCAGAGCCTGATTAACAGTGCCGGTGGTGATTAAAATTCAGTAGCAGTAACAGTCCTCCTCCCCCATTTCGCCACCATCATCAACCTCTTCATCATAATAAAACTGCTCCGCAGCCGAAACCCGTGAGCTAGTACAACGCTGGTCGGTTTAGGAAACCACAAAAAGCAAACGAAAAAATACGAGAAATGATAGAGAGAGAGAGAGAGAGAGAGAGAGAGAGAGAGAGAGAGAGAGAGATACCTATTTACAGTATCCACTGCCCAGCAGTGCTATATAAACCACTGGTCTGAACACGACTTTTTACTGCAGTGGCTGCAACTAGCGCTAGTGTTACACAGCACTCAGCACTGATACACATATTGCCTCACCATTTCTAGACTTTTAACTTTTAGGAGTTACATTACATACAAACTCTATTCTTACTCCAACACCGTTACTATTACAGTATGTTTACACTATTGGACGCTAAAGATATGATTCGTATGTTTTCAGGTTCGCGACGCTTTTCGGGTTCTGAGGTCGAGATTTGATTATCTTCTCAAAATTTTATTTGTTAAAATGTCTTGATTCCACAGAGCCTTATTAAATTATGTACTACACAGATCGATTGGATTCAAGTCCACAAAAGTTATTTTTCTTCAGTGTCTATCACAAAATAAACTACAAAAATGCCAAGATGCACAGTTTTGATCACTGACAGTGGTTTCCATGACAGACAGCCAGTGAGAGACTGTCAAAAGAAAGCAAGGAGCATTTCAGCGATTTTTACGACACTGTATTGAAATTCTTACTCTTATTGCACCCAATTACAGTAGCCCTAAATTGCACATTTACACCTGTATATTACAAATATTACACATTTGTTTACCTGCCATTCTCATATCTTAAGTTTCGTACACTATAATGAATTTACAGTGGAAATGCTGCAGTAATGGACTGTATTCCTTAAGCAGATATCTGTAAAAATAATGCATTCTAGGAGAAAAAGGGCAACTTCTCGTATAAAATGTAAAATGTTGGGCTTTAAAGAAATTAGCTGTTATTTTCAAAGCATATTGAGAAAGTAATAAGCACTTTGACCTGTCATGAGCAGCTAGTCTATTGTAGCGAAGGGGGTAAAGCTTCCCAGCATTCCATGAGGTTGGTTTGTTTGTTATTCATTTACTTTTCTTACACATTTCAGTTTGTTTATTTGCTTGTTATTCCTACTCCAAAGATACATTTGAATGAATTTAACAGCACTGTCAGTATTTCCACCATGAAGATGTTTGTGTTTCAGTTAAGTAGTTAATTCTATAACATTAGAACTAATAGATATTTAGCTACTACTGCCATCTTCGTCTTCATGACTGGCATAAAAGAAGTAACTGCTGTAATGTGATGCTCCGTTCATGGTTTGATTACACATGTCTTACGCTACTCTGTTCTAATTCATATAATTAATGATATGACAATTTTCATGTATTATCATTATTACTACTACAGGTTTTTCCAAGTATTGCAGATTATGATCACTACAGCAACTGGTGCTGTTTGCATTATAAATCAGGGCTCAGATTCAGACTGATGCATTTTTCATTAGGTGTTACAAGCTGAGAGCACACACATATCCCAAACACTTAAACATACCAACACACACACACACACACACACACACACAAAGAAACACAAACACACACACACACACACGTAATTTTTCATTAGGTGTTACAAGCTGAGAGTGCACACATATCCCAAACACATAAACATAACAACATACACACACACACACACACACACACACACACACACTGCGCTGTGCTGTCTCAGGGCCTAACACACACTGACCCATAAAGGGAGCTCATGCTTTTTAAAGCCCTTACCAAAAGCACAAACTAAAGCTGGCTGGGACATTAACTGTGACAGCACCCAGCACGAATGCTTCTTTCCAGCTTAGTGCTAACAGAGCCTAGGACTGAAGTGCTTTAGACAGTGTAGGCTTCAATAAAACATAATTTCATGTCTAAATATATCAAATTCCTTGCACTAACATACAGATATGAGTAAAGCAGAGCTCCAAATACATACAGTGCACATACAAACTGTGTAAAGTCACAATGTAGTGCATTGGAGGAAAACTGGATTACATTAATGAACAGTGGCAGTATTGCGTGTGCGTGGCTCATATTGATTAGACTGTAGTGCAGTCCATACACTGAGTGAATGCAGTGGGATTTCTGTTGGAACAATCAGAGGAGGGAATCCCCATCAACAGCCTTAAGAGATCTGTGTGTGTGTGTAAGTGTGATAGAAATCATTTCATAAACTTTTTATAACATTTCTGGTCAGGTACTAACATTGAAACAAGAACCGTGCATCTAATTCATTACTACACAAGCATATGCTGCAATGCAACCAACAAATGTCTATTTCTACACACACACACACACACACACACACACACACACACACACACACACACACACACATATATATATATATATATATAGA
>JBBPCZ010000017.1:3169103-3184204 GCA_037974445.1 Brycinus macrolepidotus | reverse complement strand
ACACACACACACATACACACACACACACACACACACACACACACACACACACACACACACACACACACA
Source organism: Brycinus macrolepidotus (assembly GCA_037974445.1). Lineage (NCBI taxonomy): Eukaryota > Metazoa > Chordata > Actinopteri > Characiformes > Alestidae > Brycinus > Brycinus macrolepidotus. The sequence goes on along the minus strand of JBBPCZ010000017.1, from coordinate 3,184,135 downwards.
CACACACTGGGCCAGACATGGTCTGGGCAGGGTGAACTACATGCTTGCATGTCCGCAGAGTGAACTGTGTGGGTGGCAACAGAGCAGGGTGAGAATGAATTCAGTGAATGAACCACATCACAAGCAGCATCAGTTACCAAACCTGCTTACAATCAGACCAGGACTGTCACTGACTGAAACGGACCTTTTCTGTTAACTGGCAATAATCAGCTGGTAATCTGAATGATGATAATGAATGTTGGGGCTGTCATAACAAAAAAAAGACAACTTTACAGAAGAAGGAAAAAACTTTCCCCACTTTTAAAGTCCGTTAATGTTAAAACATTTTATTCATAGTCATTTTGGACAATTTTATTGGTCTGTTTCTCATTAAATTCTGATACAGTGTAAAGAGCAACTGATATTTTTTATGTAAAAAGTGAGAGATACAAAGTTTTGTTTTGACAGCAACAACGTCATTAATGCCCTACTGCTCTCTCTTACACTACAGTATTGTTCAAAATCAGTTAATATCAAAAATAATGTCTTAGTAATAATTTGTGTATTTCTTAGGCTATTGCTAATTTGACTAATAATAACTCAGAAAATGTAGGTTTAAATATTAGAAACTAGACATTAAAGGTATTTAACAAGTACTAATGAATATTTTCATATTATTAATATTTTAATAATAATTAATATTTTCATATTACCATATATGGATATACAAAACATATTCAATGACAAATCATATCCTGGTATTTTTTCTGCTTGCAGTTATGTTTGTGATGTTTTCTATTTCTGCGTATTTGCACTAAAGCACAATTGGTTGCACTAAATATATTATTCAATCAACTCTTCCGTTTCATCGCTATTAATATTAATGAGCTTGTGGAATGATTGTGCAAAAATGGCTCATAAAATCCATTTTTAAAACCTGGTCTGCCGTTTTGCTCTTGTTCATTTCCTCTTGTTCATCATGTTCTCATTTGTGCATTTCCATGCGAGACATTTTCACCATAAATGGCAGTAATGGATGTATATGGTACTTCATCACTGTGACTGTGCCTTCGGCACTTTACGCTCAGTTGAGATCTCACAACAGACGAGGCCCTTTTGTTCTCTCATCTGTGCTTTACGTGATTTTGATAAACCCGCCGGTTATCCGTATATGCTTTTTTGTGCACAAATGTGCGCTCAAAATCAACCGTATTTAACAAATGAGGCCCTGTGTGTTTAAATACATAAGAGGTGTAAGGGCTGACTGGATATGCTAAATATGTTCTCACAAGTGGAGTCTGAGCGAGTGCTCGGTGACTGTTATTATGCGTTCGGATTAATGTAGCCCTCTCACCATTTAATGTTCTGTTCTCAGGATTTCAAGCGCTATTTTGATAGCATGAAACGAACAAAGATAAAAGAGAGAAAGCATAAAAGAAGGAAAAGGGGAGCGAGGGGAGCGAAAGAGAGAACGTCTCTGATTTTCCAGCATTTTCGCAAAGCTATATTTTCCATTTCTTTATTAACTGGCAGAACTCCATCGACTTAATTGCGGATTATGATTTCGATAGCAGCTAATCCAAATCTGTCTCTCATCTTAATGTGAGGATTTGAATGTCAAAGAAATTACCTAAAAGATAATTAGGGTTAAACGCAGAAGAGAGGAGGGAGTTGAGAGTAGGTAGTGGCCACATGGAGTGGAAAAGAGTGGATGTGAAACAGGAGAGAGGAGAGAGAGAGAGAGAGAGAGAGAGAAAGAGAAAGGGAGAAACTAAAACAGATGGCAGTCCAAAAAAAGTAGGCTTGCCTAGTCTTGTCCTAAAAAACCCACTACAAATACAAAATGATTAAATACAGCAATGCTTAAATTAATCATTATTAATATTTAGTATTTTTGTAATTCACCCAGCAATATATGTCATAACATTAGGCCATGGTTGATAAGCAACGTAATGGTTTATTCCATAAATAGCAGAATGATTTTTAATAACGCATTAATACATAATTCAATTAATTCAAAATACTTTGCAGTCAGATTTTAGAACCAGAAATGTTCCTTTTTATAAACCAAGCAAATCACATTTCAACACACATTCGGCATCCAAGAACCAAACCATAAATGGGGTGAACCAATACACCCCTTTTTCACTACATGTGCAATCTAAAGAAGAAGCAAGAAGATAGTTAGGGTTGAACACAGAAGAGAGGGAGGGGTTGAGAAAAGGTAGCGGCCACATGTAGTGGAAAAGAATGGATGTAAATGAGAGGACAGAGAAGGGTTAGAGAGAGAGAGAGAATTAGAGAATGCAGGGGGTGAGAAAGAAGCAAAAAGAAAATGGAAAAGCAAGAACCTTCTGAGACACTACTCTTTAATTTTAAAATGCTCTCTTCCTTTGTTTCTCTCTCTTTCTCTTTCTCCAAACGTTCCTCTTCCCCTCTGTCTTTTTGCACACTTATGCAAAGGTGTCAGTGGCAGCTTTCTGAAGAAACAGATCTCGCACCAATTAAAACCAGCTTCATGGCAACAGCCATGCACTTTCCTCATCTGAGGAATCTGAGTGTCAGATATTAGATAAGGAACCTGGCTTAGTCAAAGATCATGCATATAATTAAGTAAATATGCTATTTATTTTTTCACACGAACGTTAAATACGTACGACGTTTATTGCAGCCCTTAGGCTTTAGTTCACACTGAAGAGATTTTTTGCCTTCATGCTGAGTTCAGGTTCCAAGTTCAGGTTCAGATGGCCAAATCTGATTTGTATGGTCAGACTGCAGTCGCATTTGCACTGGTTGCCATGGTAACGACGATCATGTGAGTACCCTGACTAGGGAGGGGCAAAACTAAGCAAACCGGTCACTTTAACAAGCTTAGATCATGCATGCTATTACTAACTAACGATTGTGCTGTATTTCAGTGACATACAAAAAACGTGGCCTCAACTCTTCATAATGAAGGTCAAAAATATTCCCAGCACTGATTTTGTCACACATTCTGACATCAACAACTGCTGCCCCAAAATGACAAACAACACACCCCGCAAAAAATGAAATCTTAACATGCCAGAAAATCTTGAAAAGAAATAACAACTTGTTTTTGTTTTTTTTTAAAACTCACTTGACTTTGTAAGATAAATAATCTAGTTTTTAGAAACTTTTTCTTGTTTTAAGAAAGCTTAACAAGTGAAAATGTCTCATTATATTGACACACAATTCTGTTTGATTCTAGTACCTCTTGTTGTTTTATTTGACTTATTTTTTGACAATGATTTTTTGCAGTGAATGAAATCTGATATGACTGGTCAAACTGAGTCACATGTTTAAATCAGATTTGAAACAACTTACAAATGTGACTTGAATCCAATTGGAAAAGGCCAGATTTTATGTGGCTTTTTGCCGCGTCCTGCTCAAATCAGATATGCTGAAAAATCAGATTTAATCCGTCTGTCTGAACATCCCCTTAGTGGGATGTACTTGTGCTGCTGACCTCAGCCACATGCACATCTCTCCTAAAATACGCAGACAAGACCGTGCACAGTGTTACATAGCTAAGCACTAAAGCACATTTGAAAGCATCCAGGTGTCAGGTTATAGTGGATGTGTAAGAAACTCACAGGGAACAGCGCGCAGGTAAAGATTTTCTCGTATGACTTGCTGAAGCTGACTGTCCACGGAACCAGGCGTGAAACACTTGCTCAGATATAACCTTAGATCCTTACAGAGCGTTGAGCCTGAGAGAGATAAGGAGAGAGAGAGAGAGAGAGAGAGAGAGAGAGAGAGAGAGAGAGAGAGAGAGAGAGAGAGAGAGAGAAACAGAATCAGAGACAGAGAGAGATATTTTGATTCCAAAAACAAACAAAATGAAAATGTGTCCCAGAAATTAACATTCATGCTCACACATGCGACAATGTCCTCACCAACCTCTAAATCTGCAAACTTCAAAGCTTGCAAAAACACATAGACACACACACACACACACACACACACACACACGCACGCACGCGCACACACTCTCTCTCTCTCTCTCTCTAGCACTTTCGAGGCAGTATTGATTAACCTTTGCACATCTTAAAGGTGTTTTGTAATCAACCAAGAGAAGCAGACATGAATTCAGACACAGTGGAAGTCGAATTCAGAAAAACAGGTCAGAATAAGAAACACGGACAAAAAAAGGCTATAATCTGGACACCAGTAATAACATTTTGTAGTGAAGTAAAGGCTTTGAACAGAAAGGAAATTCTACAGTCCACAGATCTCTCTGATCAGTTACAAGAACTAAGCTTTTTCCCCCATGACATAATGCATGTTGCCAATTATTCATTAGCCTGTATCAGGCTCTGAAGTATAGCTTTTATCGACAAGAATAATCTTAAAAACCATCGTCTGAAAGGGCGCTTTCTTTCATTTTTTTTCATTCCTCACCGTATGAAATGAGTGTCTTGATTTTACTGGTACACTATCAATACTTTCATTTTATGATTTAGACTCTATGACACAGAGTTGCGCAAACAGTCATAAGTTCAATATGTTTTAAACACTCCAATGTGGCAACAATTCACTACTAAAACTCTGATGGCAGTCCAGAATTACTAGGCTTGCCTAGTATTGTTTTTTAAACCACTACAAATATGATATGATAAAATACAGCAATGCTAAAATGAATCACTGTAAATATTTCGTTTTATTGTAATTCATCCACCATGCAATGTATGTCATAACGGTACGCTATCGTTGCCAAGTAACGTAATGGTTTATTCCATAAACAGCAGAATGATTTTTTTAATGCATTAATGCATTAATACATAATTCAATTAATTCAAAATATTGTACAGTCAGATTTTAGAGCCAGAAATGTTCCTTTTTTTATAAACCAAGCAAATCATATTTCAGCACACATTTGGCATCCAAGAACCAAACCATAAATGGGGTGAACCAATGCACCCCTTTTTCACTACATGTATAGTCTAAAGAAGAGGCATGGCTAACATGTTATTCATATCAGGTAATTAAGTTTATGGGGAGAAAATGACAAATTAAGGTTTGTTATGAACATGTGCACAAACAGAAACAAATTCACACACACACACACACACACAAACACACACATTCCCACAGAGTCTTAGGTTCCAGTTCAGATATGCCTGCCGGCAGCCCACCACTTTACTCAGCTTGGCTGAGCAATTCATTTGGTCTGGAGTGTTTTATGGACTCTGATGACAAGCCACTTGGCTGTTAAAGATGAGCTCTACCGCCCTTCAAAATGACAGACAGCCGGCGAGATGCACTGACCCCGCCCCCGCTGACAAAACATCAGCTCCGCTTATAAAACATATTTTACAGTCATAATGGAACATTACTGCTGACAGCAGTCAGAAGTCCTGAGACACACTGATACAAACACACACAAACACTGGCATATTCTTAATGAACGCTATGCCAGTTCATCACTGCAATTTATAATCTTTCTTGTCAATTGTTCAAATGTGCTTAATTCTCCTTAATTAACTAACAATGGTTTATCAAAACTTTTTCATACAGTAAACCACAAAAGGTTTATTAAAACATAAAGACTTCGATTTCACATGTCAAAATTAAGCATGTGATAAAATTCTGTGACTATGAACAAAAACACATTCTTTAGAATTTCAGCAGGGACAGTACTTATTGATCAGCCCTAAAATAGTTGTGCCAGATTTAGAACAATCTCTTTCCTCTGGCACATTGAGTTTATGTGTGAAACTGATACAACAGACGGCCTTGAAACACAACAGTTTATGGTCTCCACAGTTTGGATACACCTCCATCTAATAGGGACCACAGGTTAGAGAGGTGAGAGACGGCCACGTATTTATTCAGAGGGAGAGAGAGAGAAGATTAAGATAACCACTGTGGAACAGCTGGTCATCAATCTGACTGAGAAGGCAGGGGAAGTCATGGTCAAGTGTGACATATTGTTCCACACAAACCCATCCATTATTGCAGTGGCTACTAAAGCGTGGGCTGCAGGTGGAGACAAAATCAAATCCACCTTATCATGTTCAACAAGCTCCCATTGACCTTGTCAATCAAATATTGGTCTAGCGAATTATATCTTGTTCAGTCTTTAACTGACCAACTCATGACTGACCCATACGTGCTCCAAAGTTTGGGAGCCACTGGAAAAGACTTAATGATTGAAGTTAACATCGTGGCACTTTGCCATGTTTCCTGCATGCCTAGTTCAAATAGCTTCAACAATGGAGTCTAGTTTGGTGGTGCAGCAATTTAAGCTGGAAAGTCAAGATTGTGTAGCAGTTCTAGCATTGTAGAGGTGTGATGTGAATAATTTATGCATTTTGACAAAAGTGAGGTGTGCCATACAGCTCCTAAGCTGGTTAAACGGGACTTCTGGCAAGATTTTTAAAATGCTTATCTATCCTCCTTGGGTGGTGTTTGGATAGGTCAATACAGCACTGGTCTGCACAGTTAATTACCTGGTGAGACGGTCTTGATGCGAATGGGATGGGGGCAGGAGTTGAGCACTCCACGAACGTCACCTAAAGTCATTCCCAAAACAGGCGTTCCCCCAATCTCCAAGATGACATCGCCGACTGTGATCCCTCCCCCTGGGGCAGCAGTGACAAACGGGAACTCTCCATAGTCGGCTCCGCCCCCTATTGCCACACCCAGATCTCCAGAGCTGCCCACCAGGGGCACGAAGGTCTCCTGCACTTTGGAGCGCCAGTGTAGCTTTTTCACAGCCACCTTAGACATGGCTGCCGAACTGAGCGAGAGAGAGAGAGAGAGAGAGAGAGAGAGAGAGAAGAATTAAATTTGTGCTCAAATTTAATAATCCACTCTTTGTATGCCACTGAGGCTCTAAAGGACATTCTAGACCAACAGCTAGTTTCATTCATTAAATGTTGTGTTTTAGAGTATACACAACAGATAACGCTAATTAAATTATATCATTAAGCTGAAAGCTACGAAAGCTGGACTAAGAATAGATCACAGAAGTCATAGGGTCAATGCCGACCTCAAAAAGCCCTGAACAGAGCCCTCTTATTTGCATTCATTTGGGAAGCACATTTGGGACTTGGCAAACGAATCAACAGATGCTTACTCTGCAGGAGGCAGACTGAACACTACATGCACTTTATTCATCACAAGTTGTTGCTATAATTTAAAATGTAAGAATACTACTAATATACCAGACATGTGCACCATATTATTTACTATTTATGCTGGACCTAATGCATCAGAGCACAGTGAACGGTAAGTGGCAGAATTCATTAATATAGAAAACGTGCCATCTTTTGAATGCATTTCGGGTCAAAATTGTGTTTCACAGACATAGTCACTGACCACCCTTTCTTTATTTTGTTTTATTTACAGTGAACACAGCTAATAAGTACAAGTTATTCATTTTTCAGCACAAGAAAAAAGAAAACTGAAAATTGAAAACATATTTAACATTAAATTACACAGGAAAATCAAAAACTAAAAATAATTTCAACATTTCAGCACATAGTATGTCATTTAGTGTATCTACCCTTTACCTTTATTGGAGCTTCCATCCTTTTTGGGAGACTTGCTTTTAGTTTTTCTGCAGAAATCTGTGGGTATTTTTTTTCCATGCTTTGGTATTAGATGTAGCATTTTCTGATGGTCAAGACTGTAATCTGATTAACAAATTTACATTCATCAGTCCATAAAACCTTCTTACAAATCTCAGAAGTCCAGTTGAGTTGTTCTAGTGAAGATTTTACTTTCCTTTTGTCTGTTTTGCTATCTCAGTACTCAGCTTCTTGAAGAGTTACGTATGCTTTCAGACCCCCAGTGTTGAATCGTCTTCTCATAGTAAAAGAATGGACAGAAGTACCTGTGGACATTTTTCAGATCTGAAGTGAAAGGAGACCTTAATTTTCACCTCTCTCTTTAAGTTGAAAGCTTTTAAGTGCTGTTTACCTTACGATGATGGTTTTGGTGGCCTACCCGGTCTTGGATGGTTGTTAAGGGTCCCATTTTTTGGGTTTTTTTTTTTTCTTCAATGTTTTTTTTTTCCTCAAGTTGTGGAAACTCCTGTTTTTTCTCTTACTTCCCTTTGACTGTCTACTTATGGGTTATCTCCTAAATACAGAAATCTCTGAAAGCCATTTTAGATGCATATGAGAATGAAAAGTGCAAGGCAGCTGAGGCATGTTTGGGTAGATGATTATATAAATGTTAGTGTCACTTTGAAGGAGAACATAATGTCAGCTGTTGTTGGGAGGACACAGTTGTTACTGACTGGGTTTAACGTTAAAAGGACGGAAGAGTTAAATCTGCAGTAGGGGGCACAAAAGTAAAGAGTAGAAAATTAAATACAGACAGATTTGATATTAAACTTTGTGTTGAAGGTTTCTGTCTAATTTTCTGATGAATATGCTTCTTCCTTCTCCTAACTGGAAATGAAATAAATACAAAGATGGTCTCTGATGTTTACAGTGAGTCAACAAAACGAGTCAACAATACTCATGCCACAATCCTATACAAAGAGGTTTTCCATAGCACTTATATAATGTGCTAATTGTGCATCATACCATACCCACATTGTAAATACGCCAGCTGTGTGGTGTACAGGTTTGTTCCACATCACTGCAACATATTCTTGAGCTAACTGTCCCATGAACCACTGCAAAGACTACATAGAAACAGAAAGATTTTCCACCAGTTTGTTTATGCATGTTCTACCTATGTCATGTTTAGAGACACTCAGTGTTTGCAAAACACTACATACATGACTCTTCACACAATAGTGGTGTAAAAAAAAGGAGTAGGCTTGCAGCAGGTGTACTGTATTATTTTCATTGGAAGCATTTTTTCTTTGGGAAGCTTTCATATTTATTTCATAATAAAAACGTGAGTTATAGACCCAAAAATTTCAGCTTATATGAGTACAGCAGGCTGTGAAATTCATATGACACAAAAGTCAAAAAGGAACGCATGGCTGTAGGCTGACATTGAGCGACCAACGACAATGAAGACACAAGGAGTGATACAGCAACATCTATCAAACTCAGTGAAGCATTCACTTATTTCGGGGAGTAAAATTCCACGAGACGGATACTCAGGTAGACCGCGACTCTGAAGGACTTTTGGCTTGTGAAAGCTCCTTGCGAGCACAGGATGCCCTGTAACGTGACAGTTGGCTGTGACCAGTGAGAGGGGCAGGTGCAGTTGGTGCAAGAGAGTCTCGAGACGTGACAGTATGGGAACAAGGCTGTCAGTTCAAACCCTCATCGGCCACACCGAATATACACCTCTGAAGGGTGGCCGACTTTAGAGTGACGATGATGCACAGATAACCAGCAAGACCAATTGTCCATGAGGGCGATAAACAAAGAGAGAGTGGAAGATAAGACAGATGGCGAGAGATCATGCGAGGCTGACAGAATGAGAGAGCGAAAGCAAGAGGAGGGCAGGATGTCAGGTCACAAAGGAAAAGAAGGTAAAAAAGTAGGGGACATTTAGAGGATATTGGTGTCAGATAGGCCAAAGGAACAGAAGGCAACAACGAGAACACGACAAGAGGAGTGATAAATGTGATGGTATGTGTAGGTTATTTGTAGAGCTGAACAAGAAATGTATCTAATTACAGTTTTTCTGACCAATATCGCAATTCCAATTCAAATGCCCTTATTTTCAATAAACAAAGCTTTACGCCTTTTTCTGCCAAGACGATCAGCAAGAAGATCAGTTTTTTTGGACTTCAGGCTTGAACACTGAATGTAGCATGTAAGATTCACAAGCATGTCGCTTTTTAAATTCACACATAACTTGTTTAGAGAATCCTGAGTGGTGTAGGACATAATTATGAGTGCACATCTCAATCCCTTAGCTCTAGCAATATGTTAAAAATATTATCACAATATGGCCCAAACTCTCAAAGTCCAAGCAATCAGGACTAATTACGCTCTCTTTCAAAAAAAAAAAAAAAATTGCTGTTGGTCAGTGTTCTAGTGCTGTTGACAACATCCATGATAGAAAAAGCAGCTCAGAGAAGCATATTGTGACATCCAGAGATGTAATTTACCAATATTAATGATAAATACCATCATACTGACCTGCCCTATATAACAGCTGGGGAAAACAGAAGCAAGTGCTTCAGGTGTTTAAAATGAAAATAAAGTATATAACAATAAGCATAGATTAATCTATCACAAAATTTATAGATCTCCTAATTCTAACCCTATACAGTCTAACAAATTAACCTCAGTAGAGTACTAGATCTCAGCTACAAATAATTTCTTATGCCATTTTTGCAATCACCGTGCCCTGATTCACTATAATCTTCCTTTTGTTTTAGCCTACAGATTCATATGCTGAAGTGGACCAAAATGCTTGGAAATCCTATCTACTTTTTCCTGTTAAACATGAATGCAATCCTACAAGCAATCATCTGATTTTTCAAAAACATCTGTAGTCTGAGTGCTGACTTTTCGAATGGATTACAGTTACTTTTTCTGGACTATAAATACGAAAATCCCATTACATAAACAAAATATCTTTTGTTTCTCTCCAGTCCTGGTAGAAAAACTGGTCATTTTGACCTAAGCAGTGTATTCACTGTTTCAGAGGCCTGCAGGCACCCGGCAGGGTTAAGAGGGTTTTAGGATCCTAGACCTCTTACGATCCTCAAGGACATTAATCCACACAACATGACTTTGTTAGCTTGGCCTTCAACACAACCTCCCCCTTAACTGTCTCTCATCTCATCTGCAGGGGCCAATATGTCCTAATCGGAGATCAATGTATTCCCCCTAATGAGAAATAAAGATACGTGGGATGGACACCCAACCTACATGATCGTACGACGGGGGAGTAACCACAGTAACGGATGCGTCTGCATGTCCCCTCGAGCAAGCCTACCCACCAAGCTTAACGAGGCTAATTACACAGCGTGGAGTGGCTGAAAAGACATGACTAATTGTTTCCACTTGAACGATTGGCCGATAGGTCGTTTATCCGGCCCCACCTCCTGGAGGTCCTGCAGCTGATAGGTGGATAGGGTTTTTTTTTCTACGGTCACTACGGAGAAAGAGATAGATTGAGCCAGGCACCATGCCGACTGTTACTGGCACAGAGAGAGGAATCCTGTGTGTGACCTTGGAACAGTGACGCTCAGGTGTCTACGGCCAGAGAACCAGGAATCACACACACACAAACACACAAATACACATGGCCCTAAAAAAAAAAACGCTTTCACCACGCACGTGGCACTGTTGGCATTTTGGTTGGGTTGATATTGAGCTAAAGTACGGTCAATGGCTGAATTGATTTGGTAAGGGAGCTGAAAGTCATAGGGCTAGTGATATATTTGCACACAGTTTTCTTTCACATACACACACACACACACACATACACACACACACACACACACACACTCTGTTTACCCCATTTTTCATGCTCTGTGTCTCCTCCCCACTTTTCTCTGCCCCACTGTGAAGCCTTCTGTGGTTAGAATAACTCCAGCACTTGCACAGTCACGCTTGTTTATGCACAGCAAACCCACACCGGAACTTATAATTTCATGCACATTGCTGAAAGAGCTCAGTCACTATGCATACATAATCAGCTATAGTATAGAGCCCCACGTGTTGTTCATACTCACAGTTGCTGAATTAAAATGAAAAATATCAATGTACTTCCTCTGTTACTAAGAGATGGATCCATATGCATCAGCTATAGTTGGTGAGGGGGGGATTGTGTAATTGTACAACAACCACCCTCACATCCCCCACTCAAAGCATTTCCTCATATTGACACTGATGTTTACTACTGATATTGACAACAATATATACATAGAAGCTGACATTCCTTTTTAACTGCTCATTACAAAAACTAGACCATCTAAATCTAATTCTTCTTAGATTCTTAGTTGTTGTTGGGAAATATGGGGAATCTTGCAGAATTATGGTCGCTTCATTACTCATTTAAATGATTAGAGGCATTGTTATATGAGGCAACCTGCTGGTTTAAGATGGCTCCTGCTGTGAAAAAACACACAAAACACACAAAAAAGTACACGCAAATGCAAGAAAAGCTGCAGGGCTATGCATGCACAGCACTTCGAACTGTCAGTCTGGCACTGTATCTATAACAAAAGGTCAAGTCTGCGCCTCTCTGGAGAAGGATGAAAACTCGCCTTGTCATCTCCAGAGTCACACAACGAACATGCTGACAGCGGAAATTAATTACAATTTGCATTGACCGTGCTCAGCATCTTCTCGTTCACTTTGCTACCCTATAGCTCACGTGCTCTGATTAGCTTATCTGATTTTTGTGTGTTTTAGAATGTACGTTAGGCGATGGTAATGGAAAAATCAATGCAGCAGTTGTTACATCATTTTATGTCTGTCTTCCTTCAGGATGCTGGACAAGTCAGGATGCTGCAGGTAAATGAGCATACAGAGATGTTGTAAAGGGCACGGTACTGAAAATGCTGACCCTTAAGGTCAGCAAAGAGCTGACCACTCTATATCCGTTTACACATTCTACCCCTAGCCCTGCGATCTGTTTCCCCTCTCCCACCCATTCCGCTTGGCTAGCTCACCAGTGAAATCTCATACTGTCACACATGGCAAATAATTCACCATAGCTTTTTTTTTTTTTTTTAGATCTGTAATGTCTAACTCCCAGTAAAGGCTATTTTTAGTCATCAATGTCTATTTCTGGTACAGTCCTCCCATTTTATTCATGGGAATACGAATAATTGGTGCTAGGGGCTATGCACAGGAGAGAATGAAACCATTTAGATGCATGCAGTGTTACTCGATACTCTTTGCAAGATAATGAAGAAATGTATGTGTGGCATGTGTTGCGACCACTTGCTTTATTTATCATAGGCGGAACTGCACTGTCTGTTTACGATGAAATTGGTGTTTTGCACACAAGCCAAATTTGCCATCGCTGATGAATTAGTTTGAGAGTGCTGGAATTTCAGGTGGCTTTTGAAGTCAGTATATGATGAGGTAGCTACTCATCAGTGAGTCTGAAAGTTGCATATGACTAAAGCCAATTATTCTTCACTGTCTGGTGCTAATTAAGCTTCCCAAAGGGATCAACATTTATTAGCTCTGCGAGAAGCCTCGGTTAATGGAGAAAGATAAAGAAGAGATGGCCCTTCCCCTCAAATATAATTAAAAATAAAATGAAGAAGACAGCAGATAAATGCCTTGTCGTTGATAAAACAAGTTTGAAAGTTTGTTGCCTAACTGACGAAATACAAGCTGGAATCTCCCTGATCTCGCGACTGATGTTCAGTTGCAGAGAAAGATCCCCACAGTGTTCTATCTGCACTTTAGGTTTAATCCTTTGATAGATTAATTTCACATTAAAGTCTGCTGTGAATTTCTTTTAATCTAAAGAGGAAGGGGTGCATAATCCCTTCAACAGGAGCTGAATGGATCACAAACTGGACCCTTTCTCAAGAGCTATGAATTTGTTCAGGTATTTTCGGAAGGCAGGTCCAGTCTGAGTTCAGAACAGAAAAAATGGTCTGAAACAGTCTGTGCAAATCACTAAAGATCTTTTACAGCTGGTGTAGACAAAATGGCTCACTTAAAGACATGCCTAATTGAATTTCACATTTTAACAGTCAAGAACAAGGGAGCGTGAGAGAGAGAGAGAGAGAGAGAGAAAGAGAGAGAGTGAGAGAGAGAGTGAGAGAAAGAAAGAAAAAAGAAAGTAAGAGAAACAGAGAGAGAGAGACAGGAATGGACAAACAGAGATTTTGTTAGAGATTAAGTAACATATATAAAAAAAAACAACAGTCACAACACAATCGCACTTCTGCTTCAGGATGTACTAATTTTGTAACTTACGTGTGACTAGAGGAGAGTGACAACTACTATTAATTAATATGTCAGAGAGTTTTTGAAAATAAATTAATGTTAGTTCAGTTAAGAGAGGTGAGAATCATCAAACATAGTTGGAATCGGCTGAAAAAAATGTATAATGTAAGAAATGTTTACAACTGGTGAAAAAGTGTTTCGTTTCATTTTGTTATACAAGTTACGAAGAAAACATTTTCATTGTTTGTTTCAAAAATAATATTGGGTTAAAAGTATATACGCTATTGAATGTGCGTGCTTGCTTTCAATTAAAAGCTTAAATTATTCCTATTTGTTGCTGATGGGTCAGAACTACTGCTAACCATAACATGTGCAAATGCAGCCCTATATTCCAGAAAGTGCACACTAAGAATCAGGAATGAACTAACTTTAGCAAATACTTTGTGATGTTCAGCATTCATAAGCTGATAGCTCGGTAATCCTGATGTATGGTACACTGGGGATATTTGATAGAGAAAGAAAACTGTGCCAGCCAACTCCTAATATGACTTCTATCAAGTTGCCCAAGATTGGCCTTGAACTAATCCAAACATCATTTAATCAAGATGTACTCTCATATCTCTCTTCCCCTCATTAGAGCATGTCTTTGTAAATGATAGGCTGTCAGCTGTTGTAACGGTCTGCTCGTCTCGGTCCCGTTGTAAAAACAACTGCCACGCTTGATCTGTGTCACAGACTTAGCTGGGGAGCTTCTGTGTCACACACCAGTAGTCTCAAGCAGCCGTCCTTGGCAACAGTTGAGATTCTTAAGTTCAATCACAGTACTCTGAGCAGTGCAACATACTTGGTGCAACTATATACAGTACAAAAGTCTTAGACTCCTAAATAATATTTAAAAACTGTTTAGATGAGCAGTGAGTGTTTCTTTCACGGGAACATTACAAAATATTATAAATAAAACTAAAAAGAATAAATACAAATAACATTCATTCATTTTCTGCAGCCGCTCAATCCTGACTAGAGTCACGGGTACCCGGAGCCTAACCCGGGGTAGGGACTCACCCTGGGTGGGGCGCCAGCCCATCGCAGATACAAATAAAATTATACAGTAAATAGTGATTTTCTGTACAGTATATCAGTGAGTTCCTTGTGGAAGCCCAGTATTACTTGTAGTTTCCGTCAGAAACCTGGTTTGACTCGATCAGTCCTTCATTAAATTAAATCAGGAGCTGCTGATGG
>JBBPCZ010000017.1:3156617-3168443 GCA_037974445.1 Brycinus macrolepidotus | reverse complement strand
TTGAACTGAGTATAATCGTTGCTACCAGAGAAATTTTAATAGTAAACGGGCTCTGGTTGCTACTCGCTAACAAGCAGTGACATGTAGCTTCTGCCTGGGTCCTAATGCCCGCCTGCCGCCTATAGCAGCTTAAACAGCCAGTACATCATTTTAATTAAATAACGATAGCTAGACTTATTATTTTTAATTTCAATTCATAGCCTTGCTTCTATTTGTTAAGTGCGTATCTGCGCTCAGTGATATCTTGTATGAAATGTATAGATATATAATTTAAAAACAGTATAATAATTACTATATTTTTAGCCCCCCCCAAAATAGACCTAACGACGTCCATGTTATGATGCCCAGTGCAAATGAATTGACAGCACAGTATGAAATATTTTGAGAACAATGAAGCGTCAGTTGTATCAGTATCATGAATTTGATCGCATTTTGAGCCAATAATTAGTGCTGGTTTGGGCAATAGGGTAAACATACAATATCTCTATACCTGAAGACATTTTCATGATATACAATATACAACACGGTATTTCGTTTTTTTTAGGTTTGATCATTTGAACCAGCAGCTCCATGTTGAATCAACTATCAAAACTTTGGGGTAATTCAGTGCTTCACACCCTGTACTGCACAAAACGCAATTAAGTAATTATGCTCTCTTTGTTATAAAACATGCTCTTTAACTACTGACAATACCCAGTGTATGCTCAGAAATGAACATTGCAAAATAATTTATCACAGCAACGACAAATATCCTCCCATCCCTAATTAGTGCAACAGAAATCTTTTTCTTTAATAAATAAACTAGCCTGATATACAAAATTATAATAATCTATTCGCCAATAATAACTGACCACATGCTTAATGTAATATATGACTGCAGTGTGAACGTCATGGGAAGTTTTATTGCTTATGTGGGCATGCTGGTGGTGAACATGCAGGCCAGCAAAAAAAAAAAAGAAAAAAAAAAAAGATCACCACTGACTGGCTGATATCAGCCTGGGTTTGTTTGTATAGGTCTTGCGGCACATAATACACAGGATCTCAACTACGCTTGCTTGTTTGTTTTGATCTTATTGCATGAGAGTGAGGGAAATTTCTAACAGATAAGAAAAGCCCAAGTCCAAACCAGAGCTAATGAAGAGGTGTAGATTAGAATAGATTTTTCTCCTAAGGCATTGAGAGGGATTTTAATGATTTGACCCGTGTTGACCTAGTGCGTTCAGTGTCATCTTTCATTCCATTTGAACTTAAGTAGGGCAGTAGGGCTGCATGATGAATCATATTTTTATCATTATCACAATCTGAGCTTCTACACAATTAACGTAATTAGTTTAGTTATTATTAATTTATAATTAATTTAACAAATGTAGCGCTAGGAGCTATGTGTAGTAGTACCTATTTTACTTCCAGACAACTACACAATTTTAACCAGAATTTGTTTAATTTTCTTATAGTCATGGCAATCTCCCACTTTTTTATTGAACATTTAGAGCATTTTACTTAAGGAATTGTTGCTAAAACGTATTGTCAGTCGCTTTGGATAAAAGTGTCTGCCAAATGAATGTAATGTAATATAAAAAAAGCTAAAAGTAGCTTAATAGAGAAAAACTTTGCATATCTGAAGCCTGGTTACAGAATCTCAACTGGTTTCTTAAAACAAATAAATTTCCTATAATAGTTATTTCAGTAGTCTCATTTACAGATTAGACATTTATGCATTAAAAACACTCTCAAACTGGTAGGCTATAATACTACATAGTGTAATACATTATCTAGTACAAACTGAGATGCACTTCGCCCAGTGGCTTGAAATAGCTTGGTTTTAAGCAAAGTTGATGTCCCTGCCTTGTCCTAACCTGTATTTGACTCCTTTGACCCTAATCTTACATCATCCTCCACCGGAAAAGCCTGGAGGTCGGCCAACCTGTCTTCAGTTACCAACGACCTCCAGTCTGTCACAATCAAGCATTTATATGCTCCTCCAGGATAGTGCCTCGGTTGCTACGTTTGGTACATATTGGTATTAACATGGGTAATGTGGTGCCTGATCATCAGTCATTACTATCATGGGGTTTTCTGATGAAACTCCCTGTTGCTGCTCATTCCTATCTAGATCTGGGGCACTGGAGTGACAAATGTTCTATGGTCGGCCACGGCAGATTTAAAAACGAAAGATTAAATTCCTGCAGGATAAAAAGTACACACCAAATAACTCTCATTCTAAAATGGGCACTCACGCATATATATGTAAACACTCTGGACGTCGTGCACATGAGAAAATCTTATGTCAATCAGTTTTGCAGATCAGCGTAAACCCACTGCATGACACAGAGAACGTTAAGTCACAACACACTGGATATTAAGAGTGTGTGAGCTTCTAATCTCATGATTGGTTTTCACAGTGCTCTCTTTTTTCATTGTTTTAGCAACTGCTTGAGCACAACAGACAGCTCTGTACTTCCTTGTAAAAAAGATAGTGCTGTCAAACATTTAAAATAACACACAATCACAATTTAACACACATCACAAATTTATCGCATTAATCATGCTAAATCACAAATGTCTTATTAACTCAGATTTGACCACAAATAAAGATTTTTTGTATTTAAAAGCAATGCATTTTGTTGTTGCTACGTGAATGGACAAAATCAGTTCCACCAGAAGGTTATTATTATTTTCAATACTTTAACAGCATTATTTTAATCATATGAATGCATATGAATTCCCATTAAACTTAAATATGATAACCATGGGACTTCCACTGGGAGAATGCAGTTTCTTATTTTCATAACTCACATGTTCTAACTAATAAGTGTAAACATCATAGTTTTCTTTTTTTTTTACTAAAATAATTCCAAATATACACTTGTATATCCAAGTTTATCTTTTGACTTTATACTTCTAAACATGGGCAAAAAGTATGCGTTCATAATCATAAACAAAAACCTGTTTGGAAAACAAAATGGATATGGAAAAAAACATTAATTCATTCATTCATTTTCTGTAACCGCTTAATTCTTATTAGGGTCGCGGGTACTTGGTGCCTATCCTGGGCTTTATGTACGCGAGGCAGGGACTCACCCTGGGCGGGTCGACAGCCCACTGCAGGGTGCACATACACACACCAGGAAAAAAGCATTCAGACATTATATTGTATATAAATATGCATATATATGTATAATTGGTTTGGGTAATCACCCCTGAGCAGGTGTGAAATGCATGATTTCATGACAAGGAAGGAAAGAGAGAAGCCAGCAATCACAGAACAGCAGTTACACAGAGAACAATAAGCAAAGAACTGCATAACAATCATCTCCGTTCCTGCACCACGAATAAAGAGCCTCTGCTAAAGGAGGCACAGAAAATCAAAAATCTACACTAGCAATAGGCATGGTTGATATTTATAAGTACAAAGTCAAAACACATTATGTGTACATTTCAAATGGATATACAATACGTTACTTACAAAATGCATAGTGCCAAAAGTAAAGTTTGGTGGAGGAAGAATAATGGGCAGGGGCTGTTTTTTAGAGTTCGGCCTTCTTGTCCAGCATCAATGCTCTTTTGACTGAATGGGCAAATATTCCTTCAAACATGCAACAAAATGTGGAAAGTCTTCCCAGAAGAGTGAGTGGACGCTATTATAACTGCAAAGGGGGTGGGGCAACTTCAAATTAATGCCCATGCCCTTATTAGAACTTTCTTTTTGAACCAGAGGGATGCAGTCATAGCAACAGCACGCTCACAGCTGGGCTTCAACCTGTGCATAGATTAATTCTTACAGAATATATTCTTGGCACAACATATAAGCCTTGCACCAAATTAACAAGGTGTGATCATGAGCTCAAAGGCTTTTGATTTGTCTGGATTTTACATGAGCTTATCTAAACAGCACCAATTATAGGAGAGAGATAAGAGGTAATTGAGACAGCTAGCAGTTATTAACAACTCTAGAATGAGAGGATGACTGATACAGACACAGGAATAAAGGGAACTGAAGGGGGAAATGAAGAGGAAAAAAAGAAAAGAGACCTAGACAGAGCAGAGCAAGGCAGAGCACGATAAAGAATGTGCAGATACGTTGCAAGCCTTTGAATAACGTGAAATAACAGAGCTACGAAAGGCACAACAGCTGTGAGACGACAGGAATGACAAGAGATCTGTGAGCAACAAGGAGAAAACATCAGAGGACATCAGAGGATGCACTGTAAACACTCTGAGGTTTGTGTTTCAGGAGAGATGGAGGCGTAGATGAAAAACGAGTGATGAGGGGAAAGGATGAGGTGAGCACAAATAGGCAGCATGGAGGAAAGGAGGGATGGAGGGATGGGATAAGACAGTGATAGAGGTGTGTGTTCATAATCATTAACAAAAATTTGTTAAAAAAAGAAAATGGATAGGGAAAACAGTATTCATACACAATATTAAAATATGCATATACAGTATGTAAATGTTTTAAATAAATTCTACATATCAATGCTGCTAAAATAAAAAATGTTCTTGTGCAAACTGCAGTGTCATTATAAAAGATGCTGCTTTGGTTGTTAAGATCTCGTGCACATGTAGCAATTATGGTGAAGGTGAAGGAGCTTCCTAAATTTCTCAGAGACAAAATTAATAAACACTTACACGGAAAAGCTGCACAGCCATACTAACATTCCTTCCAGTACAACTGGTTTGCTAATATGCAAGTGGAAAGTTCATGGAACCACAGCTAATCACCCCTGAGCAGGTGTGCAATGCAAGATTTCTCTCAGACTAATGACAAGGAAGGAAAGAGAGAAGCCAGCAGTCATTGAAAAACACAGAAAACAATAAGTAATTAACTGCACGGCAGTCATCTCTGTTCCTGCACCACGCACAAAACGGTCTGATGCACTGTAAACACAGGTTTTTGTTTCAGGAGAGATGGAGGCATAGATGAAAAACGAGTCATAAGAGAAAGAGGTGAGGATAAATGAAGGATGGAGGAATGTAGGGACGGGATGATAGAGGGATGAAACAGTAAGAGAAAGGCTTGGTCCATGAGTCTCCTGTAGTAGTGGGTGATATAACAGTATGCTATTAGTATTATGATAAATTATTTCATGATAAGCTTATGAGTATATTGTGGCTATCGTCAGTAATTCCTCAACTCAGTACTTACTTGGCCAACTGCGTGCTTCATTAAAATGAGGTTTAAAAGAAACTCCTAATGGATCTCTCCACACTCCTTCCACAAATACGCTCTTTTGTACCTATATTCAGAGTACGCTCTTAATTTAACTGTTTTCACAAAACACGGGCAAAGCCTAAACAGACCTCTGAAGTCATGTAATCATTCTGTAGTCCCATATTAGGAATGCCAGGTCTACACTGGTTTTCTTTACGAGAAAAATTAATGCCACGCCAATGTTTTCAAAAATGTTGAGGTCATAAAGGAGTCTATAGGCAGCTGTTGCTACATGTGAACCAACACTCCTGTGCATGGAATGACATGCAACCTCACGAAAATACCCAGTGAAAACAAACAATCGTTTGCCAGATTTGGCAGTTCCATTGTTTTAGCAGTAGTAGAGAAAAGTTTGAGTAGCTGAGGTTGTTTAACAGTAGACTTACTTTAATATGATGTCATTTCAATGCTTGTGACACGGGCACTGGGGAAAAAAGGTACTAATTGGGACTATAGTCCCTCGAGGTACAAAGTAAATGTACCCTAAAAAGTACAACATGCTTAAGGTAACTGCACCTTAAATGAGTTTTAAAGATACCCAAGGGAAAGGGATCTGTTTAAGGTTTTGCCCTACTGTCAAATCATGAATTAGATGCCAAGAGATGAGTCCAACTGACCCTGTTTAACTAACTGGCTCGCATTATGTGAAATGTTCAGTAAAAAACTAAGAAAAAAAAACATTGTACTCATAGTTACTGACTTGATTTTAAAACATAATCTCACTGGTGCAGCACTATCAAACTACACCTTCATACATACTATCGTGATGTTATATTTTTGCCATATTGGCCACTCCTAGCCCCCAGCATCCTCTGTCAGGTCACAGTGCGGTAACCCGAGTGGGAGGAGATTGTGCTGAATCAGTTTCAATCACTGAAGGTGACCCTCCCTGCCTCCCTCCTTTTCTCTCCCCCTCCATCTCTCTTTCTCCCGCCCACCATCTTTCTCGTCCTCCTGCTTCATCTCTCTCCTCCCTCTGTTCCTCCTTTTTTTGCCCCTGCTTCTCCTGCTTTCTGTCCATTCTTTCTCCTTCTCCATCTCTCCTTCTCCTGTACACTCCTCCATCCCTTACTTGTTTCCTTTTCCTTCCCCTTTTGCACCTCTCCCACCCCATCACTTCATCTCTTTCGCTTTTAATCTCTTTCTGTCTCTCTCCACCTCTCTCTCTCCCCTCTCCTCCTCGTCACCTGATATTGATCCTCACCCCCCTCCTCCTGTTCCCTCTGCAGGGCCACCACATGAGCTTCTGCCTCAAGGCTGTGTGTGGCTCTTTCTGCTTGTTACAATTTATACAGGGGGTGGGGGGCGTTCCTTTAGCTATCAATGTCCACATGGCCCAGGACATCCATCAACACTCTGATTTATATTCGCTGTTGTTCCAAGCAACTGACATCTCAAGGCCCATTTGGCCAGGATAATGAAGAAAGAAAGAGAACAGAAAAGATATTGACCAGCAGGTTAAACTGTTGGACGATAAGGAACAATGTAATGCTTTAATGCTGCTCCAGTTCAATGGACCACTTCAGTAAACAAGGTGCGAAGCAATGCAGTGAATTGATTGCTTTTGTGCTGCAACATTTGTCAATGTTGCCTAAAATGTTAAAGGAATTTACAAATTCCTACGCAGCTGTGTTGTATTTGTCAACATTTAGAGCGTGGATTTTGACGTTAATGATGTACAACCTCCATCTCGCTCCATGCTCAGCATATTAGCCATGATTACTTGCACAAAAGAGCCCAACTAAATTCCAGGTCTAAGAAACTGGACCAAACCGAGATTAACCAAAAAATGAGGCAATTTACAGTCCAGTTTACATGCATGCCAGTACAGTCTGACTTAAAGAGGAAGGTTACATTTGTTTGTAATTCTCTGCAAAAATATTCAAATAAATTCAGAGTGGTCTGATTTTTCATTTTACTCTACAACGCCCTGTATGTACAATCAAATACGACAGTTGGAAATGTCATGTTTTGTTCTAAGTGAAAATAAGCTCAAACATCATCTACCGAAAATGAACTTGGTATGGTCATTTTTTGTACATTTTTTGTACATGTACTGTTTATTTGCGCTCAACATACTGAGAAAAAACTGTTAAACTTTGCACAGGTTTTATTATTTTTTTCAGAAAGATTCATTTAAAGAAAGACTCAAGATTCATTTAAAGAATTTTTTTTCATTTGGTGGAATTGCCCCTGTAACTATGAAGAACACTCCTTTCTGTGATACACACATATGTATCACAAAAACATTTTAGACATTTTACACTAAGGGTCAGTGGAGTGATCTACATTTTTACATTTCCAAATCTATCTCACATGGTCTGGACCACACGTTTTAGCTGACTAAGCCTTTAGTTAAATGATTAAAAAGTAAACTGGGCTATTTGCATCAAATCTTAGACTTACTTGCCTAGTCTAGTCATAGACTAGTTTTAGACCACTTGTGTGGAGGTAAGCATGGCTATTGATTCCACCAGGACAGAAAAGAACAGAGACTACTGGCCTTGAATAAAAGAGATATGAGCTAACAACACTAATGCAGACAATCTGGAGAGAACTCACAGATGGAGAATTGTCAGTGGATCTCTGCCCTACTCTGTCAAGGGTAAACAGCAGCCTGCTATCCCACCATCTTCCTCTCTCTTTCCCCTCTTTCTCTGCTCTCTCTCTCCCTTCGCACCTTCACCACATCTCCTTGAATATGTATGAAGGTGAGGCGTGCACTCTGCATATAATCAGACAATTAATGAGCGGCCACAACACATGAACTCCGTAGGCTGAACTACAGCAGGTTCGTCAGCCCACCCTCTGCCATCATATCAGCCCAAATAAAGAAGCTGCAGTACAGTCTGCGGACTGCAATGAGAGGCTTTAGGACTAATTGGTCAGGAATTGGTTTGATGTCAGAAATTGAGAAGATTAGAAAACAGAAAAGGACACAATTATACAAGCTGTGGTGACAAAACCGTGCACCTTCGCAATGGTAACTTAATGGGAGAGAAAAAAAACATTTAATGTAAGTTAATGTAGCATGCCTTCATTTTGGACCTCTAATAATCCACGTGTCACACAACGTAAACAGTAATTGCTGATGTAAAAAATGATATAAAAAAAAATATTTGATATAATGAGGATATGAACGTGCAGATACAGCATGGGACGCCGTGATCAAAGGTGGATGTAAGCTCCAGCTCTAAGATCTAGGGTAACACATCCACCAACGCCCTCCATGCTTTCTTTTTCTTTTTCACCCTCTGTTTGTTTATCTCTCTTTACTTTTCTCTCATTGCCATACTTAATGAATGATTTATAACAGTAGTATAACCTTGACTGCTCCTCGATCATACAGCGGCACACAGTAAAGTCAGGGTCACAGCATTCATCACTTCAGCCCAGGACAGGACACACCCTGCACATGCACACACACACACACACACACACATATACAAGTTTGTTTTGCTGTCTTTATGGGATATTTCCATTCGTTTCTGTACTACTGCATCTCTGTCTACACCTAACCTAAGCACAGCCTCAAAGAGGAGCTCCACTGATTTTCCAAAATGGCAGGGTAATTGAAGGGTTAACATATAAACAAAGTCATTCGGAGTCGTTTGATGTGAAATACACTGCGGTGATAGGAACCAGACATCCGAAGAGTTTAATGTCTCTAAAAGCTACCACACTGAAAACGTTTCTTGATTTGTCTAATTCCAACCACTATCTAGTACTCGAACGATACCACCAGCGCTAGAAGGGTCAAGGTAGCGCACATTTCTTCTGTGTCTCATGAAGCTAAATCACCGGGCAGCTTAACACACAGGGAGGAGAACGCCAACTGCCAGTTCTGCTCTGTTAGCCAAAAGACACCCAGACTGATGTGAGGAGAATGAGGGTCTACCTACCTACCCTAAGACAGTGAGGTCAGTTATACTCTCTTGTACTCCAAGCCACCGATGGCAGTGGCATCACCAAAGATTGAATGACAGAGACAACACTCAGGAACCCACTATTAACAACATCGCACATAAAAAAATCAGAGGTTCAATGGTCATTTTGGATAGTAAATTAAATCATATATGTGTTGTATTTATTGCAGCGCCAGGTTCCTATCGCCATCACTGTAGACAAATCCAGCTCTCTAGTTTCTCCAATAAACCATTTCACACTAAAGTGCTCTGAATCACTCTATGAATGTTTAAATCTCAATGACTCAATTATGCAGAAATGGCAAAAAAAAAATAAAAAAATTCAGTGGACTTCCCTTGTATTATTTCCTTTTGTGGGAACATTATTTACTCCTTATTATTAAAAACTATCTGTTTATTTTGGGGACATGCCCAAACATATCCAAAACCTCTAAAATGTTGTTTTTCATCATTCTGGGGGAAACATGGTAACTGAACAGAGCAAAACTGAACAGAAACACACAACTCCCAGGACACTAACAGCAATTACAATGAAGTAATAGCTACGTTTCTACTTGATCTCCACACACAAACATACACACACATACACAAACACACACACATACACACACCTGATACACATCAATTACCAAGTGATGTGAAAACAAATGCTCACAGAAAGAATTGCTCACTTGTAAAATCCAGAAAGCTCTCACACCTGACGATGATCTAAGGTGATGAATGTTAGATGTGATATCAGTGTTAACAGAGTCGCACACATGTGACCGAAACCACACGGCCATAAAACTTGCACTCCAACCCGAAACCTTAACCAAAGTGTCCTTTAATACAGCTGACTTCTGTCATTACTTATTAATATGTAAACTCATTTTCTTTCCATTGGGAATACTTATCCATAATTAGACTTTGTAGAAATATAACAATCCCTTACAGACAAAAAATACATTTTAGTTCGGCTTAAGCAACAAGATACAGCAGTTTCAGTGAAAGTGGGCTAAAACAGGCACTTTTATTGGAGAAAAAGTGAAGAATTTACTTTAGCCTTCAGATATCTGTCAGTTTAGATATCTGACACGGTCATCTCAGTTTCTCACACACAAACACGCACCCTCATTCACTTTTCTCTCTCTCACACACACACAGACTCAAATACCAGTATTTAAATCCAAACTCACCTGCGTGGCCTTTGACACACACACATTCTCCTCAGGCAGTGCAGCCGTTCAAAAAGAGCCCGTTTAAACGCGTCTATATACATTGACCCCAAACTAGACTTGACCCCTAAACGGTCAAAAAAAATAGTCGAAATTACGTTTATATTAAAAAGATATAAAAAAAAATAGTCGATAACCGTTTACCACATGAAAAACGGTCAACGGCCGGTTATTGGAATAAAGCGACCGTTGACAACTTTTAACGGCCGTAGAACTGAGCCCGCGCTGCGCGTGTATGTGTGTGTATGTGTATATATCTGTGTATGTGTGTGTGTGTGTGTGTACAGGGATGTGCGAGCCAGCTGAGCACGAGAGCAGCAGTTTGATCTCTGACAGTTGAGAAAAAAACCGGTAGCAGTTTGGAAAAAACCGTCGAGACTCTTCGGCAAACCGAGGGAGTCCAGGGAGCCAAGCGTAAACAAGAACGAAACACGTCGAAACGCACGTTTTATCATTCACATGTCATTCTGTAGGCAGTTTATGCACTAATTTTCACACTTTCTCACACACTCGCCTGGCTTACCTTCAGTGGCCGGTCTCTCCTCAGCATGGTGTTCCGCTCTCCCCCAGGGCGTAATTTAACTATCCTGCTCTTCCATGTGGTAGATGGCTGGTGGTGTGGTTGGAGGGTGGCTCGGTGGCGCTGGAGACAGCAGCTGAAAGCACAGAGGTGTTGGTGCTAAACTCGGGGAACCGTGTCAGGGACGTCCGGAGGGTCTCACAGCTCCGGAGGAGCCGAGGCATCTTGCGGACCCCCTTTTACCCCCACCTACCTTCCGCCTTTTCGGGGTAAGAGCCGAGCTCACGGCCGCATAGTGGAATATCCCTCCCAGGCACGGGGAAAACAAAAGCGTAATAAGGATAAAGAAGCGATAACGGGGGAGAGGGAGGGCGACGGGGGGTGAGGGGAGGGAAAAGAAGTAATAAGAGAGAAGAACCGCCCCTATAGAGTAAAACGCGTCAGGTACTTTAAGCAGTTTCTCTAAAAAAATCGTTGAAGTGCACGGTTAAGTGGGAAAGGTCGAAAGTAACTGGAACTGAAGTGAAAGTAACCAAGTAGGACCATATCCTTCTGTCCAGGTGAAAATGACGTCTTTGACATTCCCGATTTTGGGCCAAAAGTGGACATTTGGCTCAAACCTCCAGGCCTGGTCATGATCAGCAGGTATGTTCCAGTGTCACACTTCATGAGTCACTCTATGATTCACTCTGTTTTTCTGCCACTTTGACTCTTCTGTTATTAAAATGCTGTTATACACTAAATGGACAAAAAATATGGGAACGCCTGACCATTACACCAACAGGTCCTTTAATGGCATTGCATTCAAACACATAGACTTTACTATGGAGTTGGTCCCCCTTTTTACAGCCATAACGGCTTCCACTCTTCTTGGAACGCTTTCTACAAGATTTTGGAGTTTCTGTGGGAATTTGTGCCCATTCATTCTGTAGAGCATTTATGAGGTCAGGCACT
>JBBPCZ010000017.1:3135370-3156517 GCA_037974445.1 Brycinus macrolepidotus | reverse complement strand
TTTGTGCACTGGGGCACAGTCATGCTGGAATAGAAAAGGTTCTTCCCCAAACTGTGTCCACAAAGTTGGAAGCATGGACATTGTCCAAAATGTCTTCGTATGCTGAAGCATTAAGATTGCCCTTCAGTGGAAGTAAGGAGCCTAGCTTAAACCCTGAAAAACAGGTGTGTCCCAATACTTTCGTCTCTATCGTGCATGTTCCAGTGTCACACTTTTTGAGTCACCCTGTGATTCACTTTGTTTTCTCCTCCTTTGACTCTGCTGTCATTAAATGCTGTTATATTTGTCCCAGTCAAACCTCCTCAGGTTTCCAACACATCGTAAATAAATCTATTAAACTTCCTTTTAAGATTCTTCCAGATGGTAGTGGAAAAGGGATCCTATTTGGTATCTGCAATTATTGACTCATTAATACCGTTATTGATTAATGACAATCAATAATGAACAAGAAGGGGAATGTTTGCAAATGAGCTTTGAAATGGCTTAAATTGCTGTAGGTTGTTGACTGAAGAGTGTGTACAGAGTGTAAATCTTATATAAGTTTGTACATGTATGTTTGAACTGGATATGAAGGGGTTTGTAGTGTGTGTTGTATTGGGTAGCGCATATAATGGTATGCTTACCGTGCAAGTAAGGTGTAGATTTTGTGCAAGAACATGTTCATGTGAGATTATGTATTATGCATGAGTGCAAAGGTATCATTTGTGATGTCATAAGTGAATTACACAAACAACCCAATTTAGAATGAATAAAAATACATTTGATGCTGAAGAAATGAGAGGTCCATGGAAGTGCCAAGGTATTGATTAATCTATATAGAAAGTTTGTATTTGAATACTGACATCTTCAAAAGCTCTCAAAAAGGTAAATGTATGATGCTTAATGCGTTATAAATAGGCTATTTCCTTTCTCTGAAATGCTACTGAGACTGAATATTTAAACATTCAAATAAACATTCAAATCCCGGACCAGCCCTAGCTTTGGGGTGGCTAGTGGCCTAGTGGTTAGGGAGTCGCCCCTGTGATGAGAAGGTAGTGGGTTTGAATCCCAGGACTGCTAGTGGCACCATTGAGGTACCCTTGAACAAAGTACCATCCTTACACATTGCTCCCTGGGCACTGTGTTGGTGGCAGCCCACTGCTTCACTTGGTGAATGGGTTATATACAGAGAAAGAATTTTATATTGTTCACACAAAATTCAGCTGAACAAAATTGTGTTTCTCCAGGCCCAATGTGCAAATATAAACATAAAAGGCAAATAGGACAACAACAGTTAGACAGACATTGTAGGCAGACAAAATATACCTATGTGCTATAGGCAAACTAAGATAAAAAATATTGCATGTTGTTCTCAGTGTTTGCATTATTGCACAATGTTAGAAAAAATGTAAACTTGACACTGGTGAATAGTGATAAAATGATGAGAAGTGATGAGAAACATTTAATTATTGCACAAAAAGCAGAAGGTATCTCAGAAGGTATTAGATCTGAATATATGTTATGTGTCATGTGTCACTTCAAAATTCACAAATTATGCATCATTTCAATTATAACACGCTGTTTTCGAGAGTGCTTATCTGGCTTCACCTAAGCATCGTCTGTAGTTGGTCACAGACCGTACACAGTGTGGTGCATTCTGGAAAATGCATTTTTTCTTCCCTTACAGTTCGAAAGTGAATGCACCGTAAAACTACAATACCCAGAAACACCCTCGCTCACATCTACCCATCAAACATGGCATCGCCGGAGAGGCACCGAGGAAACGAGAGCAGCGCAGAGTCTTTCAAAATAGACAATGGAGAAAGAAAACAGGGCCCGATCTCTTTTGGTTTTAGTAAGACGCTTGTCAAGGCCAAGTCTGAAGCGCCAGAAGAGCGAGATTATTTAATAGAGGTCGATGAGAAGGAGCTGAAAAGGTATGCTAATGCTACAAGCTAGCCGGCTAAATTACTTTCTTGGAAAAAAATATGCGCTACCTGTTAGCCGGCTAGCTGCTATCTTCAGTTCTTATACTGTTATTTAGATTTGCTTTGACATGTTCACTAAATCTTAGTTGAAGTGACTCTCTCTTTTACAGAATAATTGATCTAACTAGAATGAGAAAACTAATTAAAAGCTCTCTTTAGCTATTGCTAACAGGGTTCTGTATGAAAGACTCCAGTCTAACGGTTCTCTTCTTCTTTTCATTTGGAATCCTGTGCAGTACGAAACCAGTGGAGAAACAGAAAGAGCTAATCATCCCACTCATCAAGAGAAACCGCTGGTACAAAGAAGAAGATGCTAAGCAGGGCGACAAAGGAGACAGCAAAGGAGATTCTCCATCGGAAAAGCAGGACTCTG
The DNA here is from genome assembly GCA_037974445.1 of Brycinus macrolepidotus. Classification (NCBI taxonomy): domain Eukaryota; kingdom Metazoa; phylum Chordata; class Actinopteri; order Characiformes; family Alestidae; genus Brycinus; species Brycinus macrolepidotus. Next base: position 3,154,177 of record JBBPCZ010000017.1, on the reverse strand, counting down.
TTGAGTCTCAGGCTGTCAGAGAGCTCATTGAAGGTGTGGACACATTTTTAATTCTGTGATCTAATATACTAGCTGTCAAGATGTCATCACTCTGTGACTAATATTGGTAAGACAAGTACTTGATCACCTCTGTGATTTGAGTTGGTCCCATGACCGCCGTGACCAAATGAGAAGTGAGTGCAGGTCAAGCTGTTTCTTATACCTTTACCTCCTATGAGCCACCTAAGAGCACTGCTTATCAAAAGAACATACACTGGTCAGCACAACATTCAGAACACTGACAGGTGAAGTGAATGGAACTTGTCAAAGGGTGGAATGTGTAATATCTAATGTACTAGCTGTCAAGATGTTATCACTCTCTAGGCTATGACTAAAAGATAAGCCAAGTATTTGGGTTTGTTTTTTTCTCGATCTCATCCGTGAGTTGAGTCTGCCTGGTGCCACAACCACCATGACAAAATAAAGCGTGTGTTTAGGTAAAGCTGTTTCTTATACTTTTACCTCCTGTGAGGTGCCTAAGAGCACTGCCTGTCAAAAGAGCATACACTGATCAGCCCCAACATTCAAAACATGCATGGGTGAAGTGAATGGAACTTGTCAAAGGGTGGGATGTATTACACCATCATTGAGTTAAGTCATCTCTTGAAGTTGATGTGTTGGAAACAATGTGGTCCAAGGAAGGATAACTGGTGAACTACCAACAGGGTCATGGGTGCCCAGGGTTCACTGATGTAGAAGAGCTACTGTAGCACAAATTGTCAGCCCGAGGTGATCCTGGCTGTGATTGAAAGGTATCAAAACATACAGGGCATCATAGTGTGCTGCGTATGGGTCTGCATAGCCACAATCTGGTCAGAGTTCCCGATACCATAGAGCAATGGAGCAAGGCGACCTGGTCTGATGAATCATGTTTTCTATTACATCATCTGTGTATGGGTGTTTGTGTGACTCTTACTTTGGGAAGAGATGGCACGCGGATGCACTATGGGAAGAAGGCAAGCCAGTGGAGGCAGTGTGGTGTTCTGGGAAATATTCTGCTGGGAAACATTGTGTCCTGGCATTCATGAGCATGTTACTTTAACACAGACCACCTGCCTAAAAATTGTTGCCGACCAATTAATCCCCTTCTTGACAACTCTGTTTCCTAATGGCAGTGTCCTCTTTCAGTAGGATAATGCACCTTGCTTCACTGTAGACATTGTTCAGGAATTTTTAGAGGAACGTGACAAAGAGTTTGTGGTGTTGGCTTGGCCTCCAAAGTCCCCAAATCTCTATCTGATCAAGCATCTGTGGGATGTGCTGGATTGGTCTGATCCATAAACGCCCCACCTTGCAACTTACAGCCCCTAAAGAATCTGCTGCTAACTTCTTGGTACCAGATAGCCCAGCACACCTTCAGTGGTTCTGGCAAAGTTCTGGCCACAGGTGTTTTTGGCTTGAACTCATAATCTCCTGCTGATCGAACCAAAGCTTAGACTGTTGTCATTCAGGAGCTCCTACACTTTTTACACAGATTTTACACAGTGACCCCCTTACTCTAGATGTAGACAATCAACCAAGGCATGTTTGATGTTAAAGTTTGCTTCTTTAGCTTTGCTGATGTTTTTTCTGTGTAAAATTTACATTGTTATCACTTTGATGTCAAAATGTCTTGCATAGAAGATGAATTATAAAAATCCCCCCATATCTTCCTTCAGAGTCTCAGAAGCAGCAGGAAATATGGAAAAACGGACCTCAGACCGACCCAAACTTGGCCATTCCCCTGCTCATGCAGAACCAGGCCCCAAAAGGCTTTGAGGATGGTGACTATGTCAAAGTGGATCTTCGACCTGAGTCGGTGAGTCAAGAATTTGAGGAAGAAGGAGTGTAATGGTACACTTAACCCACAATTTGACTTGATTATACAGGGTTATACAGGGTTCACAATTTGATACCCTCAATATTCTGAATTGAGTTCTAAACTGAATAAGGAAAATTGATGACTATATAAAATTTTGGCATAATCTATGTGGATGAGTATGGCATATGACATGTACTTGCTGCAGTAGGTTGTTGAATGGTGCTGACTGTTTGCACACTTTATGGACTTGGATTGGCTACCCTTGTCATCATGAGCCTGCTTGATTGGTGGCCCAGGCCTTCACTTACCTAAAGCACATCCAACTGGAGAGCTGAGCTTCAGAGAAGTGGTCAGCTGCAGTAGTTGTTGCGTATAGACAAATGTGGTAGCGCACAGCACTGCTTTTTAGGACATATTTTATATTGCGGTGATGGTGGCCTAGTGGGTAGGATACTTGCCTCTGGACCAAGAGGTCATGGGTTCGAATCCTGCCTTCAGCAAACCACCACTGAGTCCCTTAGCAAGACACTTAACCCCAAGTTGCTCCATGGAGACTGTCCCTCGTAGTTAGGGAATGGAAGTCACTTTGGATAAAAGTGTCTGCTAAGTGCCGTAAATGTAAATTTTAGAATGAGTGTATCAAAAAAAGCTGAACATTATGAGCAATAGACTTCAACATGCAAATCACAGCACCTGCAGCATCAAAGACAGGTGGCAGATTCACTGAGTATATATTGTGTTCATGGTCAGGTTTTTGTACAGATAGAAATATATTCATGCAAAGACATACTTTGTCTTAAAACCCTGCTATTTAGGAGATTTAGGAGATTGTCCAGTTCTGTCTATTAGTAGTCCTCTCCCAGTCACACTGTACTCTCACTGTTTGTAGGGTAAAGGTCACACAGTCACTAACACTGCACTGGACAGTCCAACATGCTAAATACTGGTTTTGTTACATTAGCTAGCATACAGTTGCACAGGCTGGTATTGTGCTGAGTGATTGGAGGGAGAGGGACGGCCATCCTGCTTATCCAGAAAGAGGCCAGTTGTGCTGTCTTGGACTCTGTGAGTGGCGTTTGTTGCACTGTCTGTCAGGTGGCTGCTTCAGGATGGGTTTCTCTCTTTGCTCTAGTATTGATACTTGTTTGTGTACATGGTAGAGTTTGCCCAGTGTGTTGGCTGTGTGTTGCTATCAGCTGATAATGATGACCCACAGTTTTATATGTATTGACAAATGTATTGCCAATGAGTAGCCCTTATTTGGGTCAGGATATCGCCAGGATGCACACATGGGATCTCTTGATGATTGGGGTGAAACCTCAGACAAATGTGCCACGGGAGAATCTAATAAGAATTACTTCTTGTTTGATTGTTACTGCAAAACAGGGTGAACTGGTAAGCATATACCATCATGGATAAAATAACAAAAACCTGTAAAATGTATCTGTATGTGTGTGTGCGTGTGTGCGGATTTGTGTCTGTCTATGTGTGTATCTGTCTGTGTGTGTATCTTCCTGTCTCTAGGTGTGTGTGCCTGTTTGTGTCTGTGTGTCTGTCTGCCAGTGTGTGTCTGTCTGCCTGTGTGTCTGTCTGTGTGCGTTGAGGCTGTAAGGATTATGAGGAATTTGTGAAGACAGGAGTGTTTTTTATCAGCTTTATTGTAAGAGTGTTAACAGGCTACATTTGGGGTTTCAGTGAAGTGAGGGGTGGTGACAGAGCCAGAGCTGCTCTGATAGCAGATAGCAGATATGAGCATTACTGTAGCAGCAGTAATTACTGGTATAAACAGGTGGAGGAAAGAAAAACATTATTACTTTACCTTGCTTTTCCAGGTTCGTGTTATTTGTTGTGGCAGGTCCTCCCACAGCAAACGGCTAAGAGGGCAGGAACCTTGGCTGATTTGCATATTGTACTGCAGCACTCCATCTACATCATGCATAGCTGAACCAGAAGGGGCACTGCAGAATCTGAACTGACCACAGTAATGTTATTTTGACATTTTGTAAAGAAGTGCCAAAACCTTCAACAAGGCCTATCATTTATTATAACAAAGCAAAATGTTTAAATTTGAATGAATTAATGAATTAATTACTAATTTAAGAAGTGTGATAGTCGTGTCAGTCAGTAAAGCACTGTTTAAAACCATTAGAATATAAAATCAAATATATTTGTAAAATATTAATACATTGTCAGTTGATTTTATATTATTTGATCTTAAAATCAGTATCAGTATAGTCATATCTGTGGGACTCAAGTCTGTAGAGGATGATATTGGACCTGGATCTCTCTAGTCCAGTCATTTGCATACGGCTGTGTCAGCAGAGGGTAATTCAAGATTGTGTACACATGCAACAGCTCCTTCAAAGACAGCGTGTACTTGCATATGTGTATGTGTGTGTCAGGATGTGTGAATGTGCGGGCACGTACGTGAGGAAAAGGGCGTGTGTGAAGAAAAGGAGGGATAAAGCACTCTTCTGCCAGGTTCACTGTGTGTACTCTGCATCTCTCTCTCTCTCTCTCTCTCTCTCTCTCTCTCTCTCTCCCCCCCTCCCTCTCCCCCTCCCCTTCCTTTCCTCCCTCCCTTCCTCACTTCTCCTCCATACTGTGTCTGATTACATGCAGAATCACACGTGTTTACTCAGCTGTGTGAAAGTGGAAGCTGCAGCAGTGTTGGAACTTTACCTGTGTGCTGAATTTTTATTAAGCCTATTAAAAGGGGCCTGAAGTGTTTTATGACTAATGAGTTGGTTTTTTTTTACGGAGTAACCTTTAAAATTCTCTAAAACAGAGTTTATTGCATGTATAGAAAGTTAAATAAACAATATTGATTATTTTGCAGCAGCACTCGTGTTATGCATTTGGTGGAGCACACACATTAGTGGCGTCACTGCTGTGCTGCTGAGAATGCTGTGCTTGCTCACTGGTGGTCTGCCCATTGAATCAGAATCAGAAAACTTTCTTGATCCCAGAGGAAATTGCTTATGCTATGACTGCACAGTCGCATAGAGATACAGAGACAAGAACAACATGTAAACATAGTCAAAATAAAACTCTCCAGAAAATACAATGTATACTATGCTATATACTCAGAATGCTGTGATCAGTGAGAGAGATGGATATTAATACTATAGTTACATATACAATACAAATAGTGGTTCTATACTGAGTCCATTATTGCACGTAATAGTGACATATTGCACATGATGAGCATTTCACATAATAAAAATATTGTGCCTAATGATAATGATGAATGGGGTAAAGGGGGGAGAGAAGCAGATGAACTACAGTCTGTAGTTGTAAACTGTAAAATGTGCCTAAATGATGGAGTGGACCTGATAAAATGGACAGTGAGTGTAGATACATGAAGTGACTTGGTGTTATACACATACACAGTTCTCTGAATAAATACACAAAAAAGCTTATAAATACATTATTCTCTGTAGAAGAAGACTAAAGTAGTATTTGGACACAATTAGTTTTATGCAGGGCAGTATAGTAATGTAATTATCAGTCCCTCTTTCCACTTTTGATGGCTTATGCGTTCCTACATCTGTAATGGTTACAACAGTTTTTCTGTGCTGTACAATGAAATGGTGAAATAACCCCAGGTTAGAACAATCCTAGGGGTAGACAATATGGTAAAATATCTTGATACTTGAAGTGCTGCTCTTTATTTTTATAGTGCTACGTTCAAAAAGTACTATAGAAACTGAATACAAATAATATTTATTTAGCATTTCACACGCCTCACTACACTTAGTTAAACAGGAAAAATTCTGCTCTGTTTGCAGTAAAACGTTCAGTTGGTCAGTGTTTTAGCATTACCGACTATTTCACAATATGCTCAGAAAAGGTTATTGAGACATTGTAATTTAAGATAATGATAAATATCGTCATTCAGTCCAGCTTTTTTAACCCACATAAACTGGCATGTATTTTTTTATATCCTGTGGAAAACAAGTTTTTATATTTTTTCACTCTAGGTAGGATTTTCTTTTTATTCTTTGCGATCTACCTCCAGTGTACGATTCAAAACATTAAAAACATACACTGGAGGTTCACCCGAGCGTGTCACATTGCAACTCATGTTGCAGCATTGCTTGAAGGACATGTGCAGGAAATATATCCTACTGGAACTGGTCGGGAGCATTGTGTGTGTGCGTAACGTTTTTTCTTCTTTAGTCCACAGAGGCAGACTATGAGCGCGTGCCGGTCGAGGCGTATGGCATGGCCATGCTGAAGGGAATGGGCTGGAAGGAGGGCGAGGGCATCGGCCGCACCTTCAAACAGTAAGTCTGTGGCAAATCTAAAACACAATTTAATCTCTCGGTCAAACAATTTTTTTTTTTTTTTTTTTTTTTTTTTTTTACTACCAGCAGAGTACTTCTTGGATGTTGAAGTGATGATTTATTATGTTGTAAGTAAGCAGCAGCTTTTCTGCATTAGGAATCATTTTATCAGTGAAGTTTGAGAGAATGTGAGGTTATAGGGGAAGCCTGCTGTCATAAGAGAGAAAGTTGTCCTCTTTTGTGACCAGTTTGAGTTTTGTGTGTGTGTTCATGCTCATATTAGGATGTTCATACAGGGAGGAGGCATTAATGACAAGAGATTATGTTTTCATGTCACTAATTCAGTGAGGAATTATATGGGTGTGCCGGCGGGATTGAAGCTTTTGAGGCGGCAAGTCCACGCCCTTTTTAATCTCGTATGCATAAAGCCCATCTGTGCTCGTACAAACAGGCTGGAGTTCATGCTGCTCTTTACGAGGGCTTATTGGGAGAGGAGGGTAGCTGATATTTGTTACTATGAGCAGAGTGTGTGTGTGCTTTTCTCTCATGTTACGTTAAAGTTTTGTCCGTTTTTAACCCTTAGGAGTTTGACTTTTTTATTGTAACTGTCCTATACTTTCAAATTTAGCTGTTACATATATATCCAGTATAGTTACATTGTTATATGCTGAATTACATTTACAACTGATTTACATTTAAGTCTGTACTTTTGACATTTTTGATTTTGTTTTGATGTCAGACATTTGCAAAAACATGGCAAAAATGTAAATGTTGGGGACTCCTGAGTGGCAACTCATAGATACACTGATCAGCCACAACATTAAAACCACTGACAGGTGAGGTGAATAGCATGGATTACCTTCTAAAAGTGGCACCTGTCAAGGGGTGGGATATATTAGGCAACAAGTGAACAGTCAGTTCTTGTAGTTGATGTGTTCTTGTGTTCCAGCAGGTAAAATGGACAAGAGTAAGGATCTGAATGACTTTGTCAAGGGCCAAATTGTAAAGGCTTGATGACCGCGTCAGAGTATCTCCAAATTGACAGGTCTTGTGTGGTGTTTCCAGTGCGCAGTGGATAGTACTTATCAAAAGTGGTCCAAGGATAGACAACAGATGAACCAACGACAGAGTCATGCTTATTGAGGCAAGCCTGTCTGATCTCATCCCACAGAAGAGCTACTGTAGCTTCAAATTGCTAAAAAAGTTAATTCTCACTATGATAAAAAAGTGTCAGAGCACACAGTGGCTGCAGATTGGTCAGAGTGCCCATGCTGACCCCAGTCCACATGAGCATCAAAACTGGACCAAGGAGCAATGGAAGAAGGTGGTCTGGTCATGATTTATCAGTTTTCGTTTACGTCACGTGGACGGCCAGGTGGCACCAAGATCCACTATGGGAAGAAGGCAGCGGTCTTCCAGGTAGTGGCCTATTTCAGCAGGATAATGTTCCCTCTCATCCAGCTTTCAGGAATACTTTCAGGAATGGCATGAGGAACGAAAAGAGTTCAAGGTGTTGACCTGACCTCCAGATTCCACAGATCTCAGTCCAGTCAAGCATCTGTTGAATGTTCTGGACAAATTAGTTCAATCCATGGAGTCTGGGTGGTTTAAATGTTATGGCTGATCGATGTACCCCACACTGCACCAAATTCGATTAAAAAGGAATAATGAAATTAGCAGTTGTTCAGTGCATGATGTGCTCAGAAATCACATTGTGGCATAATGTAATTTATCATGATTACAATAAATATTGCCCAGCTCTAGGCATAACTGTCTAAGCATTGACCCTATTAGGAGATTGTAAATTTAATCCCTGGCCACAGCCATTTGTAGAACTTGGCCTTGCTGTGATTAGTTTGCATGAAAAATGTCACAAGCCCATGTCTTCTTTCAGTTAAACTGATTTTTTGCTTTGCTTTTTTCAGTGGTACCCTTCATCTCTCTCTCTCTCTCTCTCTCTCTCTCTCTCTCTCTCTCTCTTTTTTTTTTTGGTTTCTGTCATTCTTTCAGAGATGTTAAGCCTATAGAACACCAGTTAAGGCCTAAAGGCCTGGGTCTGGGGGCTGATCGCTCTGCTATTAAAGATCTAGAACCTTCAGGGCCTCGGCGGCCCCCTAAGCCCGGGGATGAGAAGGGGAAAGAAGACGAGGCACTGGTCCTGGGTCCTGGAGGATGTGTGCAGGTCCAAGGAGGGGCCCATAAAGACTTGTATGGAAAGGTAAGAATGGCTGTACCACATGTGGCATGCATGAATCACATATTTCCAGAGTATAATACAAATTGAATATGACCAGGAGACAAATCTTATCAGATGTTTTCATTTACAGACATCCATATCCATATTGTTTGAGCAGATAATTGCATACTGATGGTGTAAACCTTTGTTCTACTGCTTAAATGTAGTTTAAGTCTCTCTCTCTCGCTTTCTCTCTCCCTCTCCCCTTTTCTCTTTTTTCTCCCTTTTAGATAGAAGGGGTGGACCCTGACAATGCCAGAGTGGTGGTGAAACTGGCCATTGGAGGAAAGTCAGTGACCATCAGCCAGCATTCCCTACGCTTGGTCGCTCATAAAGAATATGACAAATATAGCAAAGACCTCAGTAAGTCTATGACTTTTCCATCAATATATCTGTGGCTTCTCCAGCATTTTTATTTTTCCCCTTGCCCCCAATTTGATGAGCCAAAACGTGCTTACTATATTGATTTCAGAATTACTAATTAAGCCAGTGTAGCTAACAAGTAAGGTAAACTCAAATCTCACCAAATGGCTTTGTGCAAGCTGCCTATCTCATATTTGGTCATGGAGTATTTCTACTCTGAATTGTTTGGTGTTCTCTATGCTCTGCCATTCCTTCTGTTTAGCTCAAGCCCTTCTTTAGTCATAATTTGTGTTAAAGCAGGGAAGTCACAAAACTGTGAAGAGCAGGGGTAGTCCAGAACCAAGGTTGGGAACTACTGTTCTGGAATGTTGGCAAGAGGTTTGACTAGACAGAGAAAGAGTATTAAAAGACAATGTCTTTGGCAATGCAAATCATAGAACTGGTTCTACTATGACAGATGCCGTTTTGGGTTGCAAATAGGGCTGTTTGTTTTCACCCAAAACAGCATTGCTTCATCTTTTATTTTTGTAATCACAAACAAGTTCTGGAAAGCAAGCCTTTCTCATAGGCTGTTCTGAGGGATCCACTTAAGAGCCTTTATATCAAAGACAAGTTGCTGATAAGAAGTATTGTTTTGAGTTTGTGATTCTATAAATACATGAATGTTATAAATAGCGCAATAACTTCATCAGTTCACATGAAAACATGAACTATCAGAATGGTTCTTCTTTGTTAGTATTGTGATCATACTGATATTGCTTAGCAGTATATCGCCGATTGATAAATGGAAGTGTCGATATTTTTTTTTTATTAAAGCAATGTGCTTTTGTTCTAGTAAATCTTCCCTGTCAGGATAAAATCTCCTATTTCCAAAAACAGTACCTATACAGGAAAAGCAAAAAACCTTCTTAACTTTGAATAGAAGTTGTACAGTACACAGATTGCAATTTTGAAAAACTGATAAACCGGAACATATCTCACTCCTGTGTGGAGGTTCAGATCACTGACTGGAGCTGGGAACCTTCCACTTGTTTTATACCTAGCCCTACTTTTGTTGGATTACTTGAATACCTTGATTCATTAACCCCCCACAGAAATAATCATCTGGAGCTACAATTGATCAAGCTCCACACCGCTCACATAAAAAATAGTGATTGATTAGAGGTAATTTGCATATTGCAGGCATCTGGGATCTCAGTATTGCAAAAGCCAATATTACACTCCCTTCTCCCTTCCTCCTCCAGGCCGTCTCAGCAAAGCACATAAGGAGAAGGAGAAAGAAAAAGAACGAGAAAAGGAGAGAGCGCGAGAGAAGGAAAGAGAGCGAGAGAAAGAGAGAGCACGGGAGCAGCAGAGGCGAGAGGAGGAGTCAAGATCGAACGGCAGGGGTGAGCAAGAAAAGGATCGGCACTCGGAGCGAGAGAAAGAGCGAGAGCGCCACCAGAAGAAGAGGAAACATCAGGAAACGAGTGCAGACAGGTAACATTGCTTCCTAGTTCATTTATGCTTGAATACAGTGAGACTAGCAGAAATGAAGTGTAGATGAGATCCCAAAGAAATCATCTAAAAATAGCTCTTAATTGTACACCTGTCTTACTGTTGAGCAGGCACAGTCATTTTTACCTTTAGTTGAATTCCCTAAAGCATTAAACCCTTTTGTACCTGTTGAGTGGTCTTTTGACACTGAAACTTTCCCCACTTTAGAGATAAGCCTCCTCCTGTAAAAGAATCTCGTACCACTCCTCCTGCCCCTTCATGGCTCCAGAGAGACCTCCGTGTGCGCTTCATAGATAAAACCTTCAAAGGTGGCAAATACTACAACTCTAAGGTATGATTCCTCTACTATTGCTAGCACTGCAACTAAATGCCTTTTTTATATATATATATATATATATATGTGTGTGTGTGTGTGTGTGTGTGTGTGTGTGTGTGTGTTATGTAATTTAAAGTGAAAGTGACCATTCTGTCATACGTAAACACACCACAGCACAGTGTGAACAGCACGAAATCCTCTGCATTTAACCCATTCACCAAGTGAAGCAGCAGGCAGTCAGGAACACAGCGCCCGGGGAGCAGTATGTGGGGACGCTACCTTACTCAAGGGTACCTCAGAGGTGCCACTAGCAGTCTTGGGATTCGAACCCACGACTTCTTGATCGCAGGGCGAACGCCCTAACCACTAGGCTACCAGGACATCTCTTTTTAACAATTTTATTACAATTCTTTAAAACCGTAGTTTTCCAACTGGTCATCAAAGATCCGCAGACAGTCCACATTTTAAAGTAACATTTTAAAGTAAAATGGTAGGTATACCTGAGTTGAGGTATGAGGTAGATGTGCCTTATATGCCAGCCACTTTGCCAGTTAGGAATGTAACAGACATGGATCAGTATTTGTGATTAACTCTTGATTTATCTGTTCTGTTCAGATGAGAGTTGAGGACGTCCTCACCCCACACATCTGTGTGTGTCGAACAGAGGAAGGACGACTTCTGGATGGTAAGAAACCTCTTCATTCATCTGTTTAAACTTAGGGAAACTGCCTGGTGACGTGACTGAAGTGCCTTTTCTGTCAGATGTGAAACAGTCGATGCTGGAGACTATTGTGCCCAAAGCTGATACCGACTCCATTATGGTCGTACTGGGTGAACACAGAGGACAGGTATTTGCTCGCCTTTTACAGTACATGAATAGATGCAGATGTAAAGCTCTTGTAGTGATACAGTTCTAGTAAATCTTCCCTGTCAGGACAAAATCTCCTATTTCCAAAAACAGTACCTATACAGGAAAAGCAAAAAAACATCTTAACATTGAATAGAAGTTGTACAGTACAGAGATTTTTTCCAAGTCATTTTGGACCATTTATATTGGTCCGTTCGTAGTTACATTCGAACACAGTTTCTAGTTAAGTTTTTTAAATGATGTCAAAAGGTAGAAGGTTTTGTGGAGACAGTGATGAAATATTGGTATTATATAAGGTAAAAAAATTTTTTTTAGTATGACTACATTAACTCTCTTGTGGGGGGGATGGGCAGGTGGGCCGCATTCTGAAGCGGGATAAGGAGAAGTGCCGGGCTATGGTGCAGCTGGACCGCTTTGAGGAGCAGGTCTTCACTCTGGACTATGATGCTATCTGCCATTATGTGGGTGGAGACCACTGAGGAACCCACAAGTTGAATATTTTTTTTCAACTAGTGACCACATAACTGCCTCTGCTTGTCATGGCTAAATTAATTCAGTCAGATGTCACTCCATGGTCGATTGGACCCTGACTGACTGTAAATAGCCTTGTTCTGTACTGATCATGGACATTGATCGTGTTCTTAATGCCACATTCTCGTTGGCTGGAGAGACTGCACATATTGGAAAGACCATATGGATCATTCTTCACTGCCAGCTGTCCATTATATTGAACCAACCTCATCCTGAAAATGATATTAAAAATGAACTGTTTGCAGTAATCAGACCATGTAGATTTTGAATATGTGACAGTATCTTTGATGTTGGCAGTATCTTTTTATAATAAAAATTATGAATTACTCGGGGTCTAAAGAATAAGATTTCTTTTAAAATAACGTTTCTTTGGCAGCCATCATGTAGGGATGGGTCATAATTTTAGAATCAAAAGGTTTTTTGAGAGGTTTTGTTGATAGTTTTATCTATCATTTTTTTGTCAGTGAGGTAGTGAATGGGGACAGACAGAAACAACTGGGGGGGAGAGGATGATGACACAAAAGTTGACAAGTAAACTCAAGCAAACCATTTCCACTCATTGCTCTTTCAGGGGTGGACAGGGGTCCACATGGGCACTCTGAGCAGTCTGCAGTTATGCAGCCCCATACACAGCAAGCTGCAGTGCACTGTGTTCTGACATCTTTATCATAGCCGACATTAACTTTAGCAGTAGCTCTTCTGTTGGATCAAACTAGGCAAGCGAGTCTAGGCAATGCACATCACTGAGCCTTGGGCTCCCATGACCCTATGGCCAGTTCACCAGCTGTCTGTCCTTGTACCACTTTTGGTCGGTACTAGCCACTACATACCAGGAATAACCCCACAAGACCTGCTGTTCAGAAGATGCTCTGACCCAGTCATCTAGCCTTGTCAGAGTAAATCAGATCTTTATGCTTCTCCATTTTTGCTGCTTCCAACACATCAACGTGAAGAACTGACTGTTCACTTGCTGTCTAATATATCCCACCCCTTGACAGGTGACACTGTAACAAGATAGTTATTCACTTCACCTCTCAGTGGTTTTAATTCTAAGGCTGAATCTAAAGACATTTACAGTAAATTATTGGTTGCAATGTAGTTTAGACTTATTTTTAGCTGCCACCTTTTTGTGGCCATCACTCAGAATTCAAAGCAAGTTTTTCAAAGCTGCAGCTCACAGGATGGTTTTCAGCACTGCATCCACAAAAGCTGTCAAATAATAGCAGCACCACACCTCTCTGTTCATAAACCCAGAGCCAGTCCCAGAGTGGCTGTGTGCTGTTTCGGCTTTCTGACTGGCGTGATCTACATTGATATTTTTTTCGTGTACAAACTACAAATTGTGCTTATGCAAAAAATGTTTAATTTGCCAGGAAATAAAACATTTCCTTCTTACATCAAAATCTTTCAGAACACTCAGTTAAAAGAAGCGCTGCACTGCCTCACTACAAAATGTATAATACAATGTATATTTACAATGTACAGGCCTACAACCAAGAGACCATTGACATGACATGAGGCAGTGTGGCGTGTTAATAAAGAAATAGTAAGAAATATTGACCCACCACAAAACATCTTGCCATATTCTTTTCTTTCAGCCCTTTGAAGAAAAGCAGAACCTTTTAGAACCTCACTCAGAATTTCAATAACATTGAATAGGCCTAATTCAGTCACCAAGTGTTCATAAAAAGGAGCCTGGGATTAGATGTTCTGCAAGGCCAATCAAAAGCTTTACTAGGATGGTGGGCAGGAGAGAAATGACTAACTAAGGGAAACTAATGAGATGGACTAGGTGCTACCACCAATGGTGCAAAACCATCACCACTAATTATGAAGAATCCAGTCTTCTTTGCTCCTAATGGCATCCTGCAAGATAAACGACATGTTCACCTCACCTTCACAGCTCCTGCTTTCTTCAAACTAGGTCTGCAAAACGAATGCTTATGAGGGACGCCAATGTATAAGCAAAGGTGAGGGAAGTTATTGTTGTTACAAATATAGGGAGGTATGAAGGGGTATTTGTCTTTTATTCCCAGACGTTGTTACAAAGGCTCTACAGATGCTGTGTTCTGCTCAGTCATCGTCCTCCTCCTCCTCCTCCTGTCGTCTGGTGAGCTCAGCATTGGCCCTCAGCACGGCTCCGGGGCTGGGGTATGGTCTCTGCTGGAACAAGGGTCCTGCTGCAGTGGTGTCTGCTCCTGTTTTAGCTTCATTACGCTTGGGCAGGCCAGTGGACCACGAGCCCCTGTAGACAAACACCAAAAGGGTTATATATAAGGCTGTCATGGTTACTCAATTAAAATTGGTTACACTATGCAAATTCTAGTGATAAACAGGGAATCTGTGTTTAGTATTCATAAAACTCTCCACAAGGGGGTGCTATTCGCTTCATTATAGCACTCAAATCACTTGCGGGTGTACCACTGAAAGCCTGGAAACCCACACCAACAGGATTTCACTATTGCTTTAGTTTAAAATTCATGTACAATCAAATGTTTGATGTGTGTATATGATTAATCACCAAAAAAATCAATACCAATACAACTGACAGTGACAGCCCTAGTTATATGTATCAAATTATGTGGTCCTGATCTACAGCGAGGTTGTGAATCTTCTGTTTGGTAATGATTTTGATTATTCCATTTATCAGAACATTTCTTTTTTTCACCATGACTCAGTTTGATTGTTTTGATACGATGAAATAAAATACATTGAACAAAGTGAAGGTAGTATAGTGTGGTAGTGTGTAGTGGACCCCTCTTTGATTTGTTGCATGTGTAGAGGATTTTACATTTTCCATCAAAAAAATAGCCAGATGAATATACTGTGTAAAATTTTAGTCTTACCTTGGAGCATCTGAGTAGGCACTGGGATCCATAGGATCCATCTCCTCCTGCTTCCGGCTTCCACCTTTATAAAGAGAATAAAAAAGCCTGAGTTCATGCACACTTTCCGAGGACCTCAGACTGAAGCAGAAATCATATGCCGTTAGATTTAAAAGGAAAATTAAACAAAAATGCTAGCATGCTAGCATGCCTAACACTAAATAAATGCTCAGGCACCTTTCAGGCTGATCTGGTTTTTACTACACAGGGGTGCCCAACTCTGGTGTCCAGTATAGTTTGGTAGGTCCTCTCCTCAAACACACTTGCAAAACCTGACAATTAACAGGTTAGTTGAACCAGGTGTGTTTGAGCAAGGAAATCGCCAAACTGTGCCCCCAGTTGGGCACCCCTTGTATAACGTAACCAGTCTGTGCTGGTTTGTCAGTAATGACCCTACTAGCTTTCATCGAGTATCGGAAACATTGTCAAATAGCATTTTCATTCATTCTAACTGGTCTCAACCACCATTCATTCATTTGTGTGGTGTTCACTCATGTTAACTGGTAGAGACCATTTAGAAATGAATGAAAATGCCGTTTGACAATGTTCCTGATACTCAATGAACACTACTGAAAGTTTTTTCCCCTCAGGCCATCAGACTCCTCAATCATAACTGAGTCCTAAACTGTACGCACTCACTCAGCCCTGGACTGAACTTCTTCCTCTCCTAACAATTTATATACACACTGTTCTGCCTTAAACAAACAACTTACACCCCAACTGCCACTGTAAATACCCATTATTAATTATACACTACACATTCCATTTCCTAATGCTGCTATTATTTGTACAATTATTATTTATTGCTGTCTGCATTTTTGCACACCCAACAACTGTTGGAAAACAGTATCTAATATTGTATTTGTTCAAATGCCGACTGCACTAAATCTTGTCTTGTCCTGATGTTTTTTTGCTCTCGTGTTTTGCTTGCTCGCTCTCTCTGCTTTCTTTACACTTTGTATATTCCTGTCCCGTCTGAATTTATGTAGTCTTGTGGTGTTTCGGTTTTTACTCTTGCACTGGTTCTGAAGGAACACTGTTTCATTTCACTGTGTACTGTGAATATGGCTTAAATGACAATAAACCTGCTTGACTTGTCTTGACAAACCCTGTGAGAAACATTACTCTGCTCCAGATGTGCTCAGAATTGCAAACGTTACCTCTCTTTGATTTGTTGTATGGGCCACTGTCCTCTCTCCTTGTTCGTCTGTCTCGGTCTCTCTCTCTGTCCCGGTCCCGGTCTCTGTCCCTGTCCCTTTCTCTGTCTCTGTCCCGTCCATCATCCCTTTCTCGTTCTCTGTCTCTGTCCCTTTCCCGATCCCGATCTCTCTCTCGCTCTCGGTCACGCTCTCTCTCTGACTTCTCATAGTGACTGTCCCCTCGTTCTTCTACAATCTCCACTAAGGACAGAAGCACAGGTTATGACACATAAGAATCAGAAAACTTTATTGATCCTGGAGGAACTTATGCTACAGCTGTACACACACTTAGAGACACAGAGACAAGAACAATACAAAATATTGTATAAGTCAAATATAAGTCAAATTAAATTCTCTAGAAATCCTCAGAAAATGCTTAGTACTAAATACACTGCTATATACACAAACTGTTGTGGTCAGTAAGAGAAGTCGATATAAATGCTACACATAAATAAAATTACTGCTGAAGTTTACTAGTTAAAACAAATAGTGGTTTGGAGTTGCACCTTAATACATAACCATTCAAAGTTGGAATGGCTCCTTATTTTAATCATTTTCATCACAGTGTAGATGCACTTCTT
Organism: Brycinus macrolepidotus; assembly: GCA_037974445.1. Taxonomy (NCBI): domain Eukaryota; kingdom Metazoa; phylum Chordata; class Actinopteri; order Characiformes; family Alestidae; genus Brycinus; species Brycinus macrolepidotus. The sequence goes on along the minus strand of JBBPCZ010000017.1, from coordinate 3,137,572 downwards.
TCTTCAGATCTTTACCTCTCTGCTTCTTAGCAGCTTTAGTGATGACCGCAGCAGGATCATTGGGAGACAACCAGGACACCAAGTCCGTCTCCACGTTCCAGTAGTACGGGAGACCACTGGGAACAAATACAAAGGACCTTTGGGTCACAAGCTATTCATACTTCTATAATCATACAAATTAAGAACTGAAAAAATGAAGGCACTGGAAACACGCCAGGGAGCTCATCTGTACATCCAGATCTTAAATGATATTGTGAAGATTCTGAAAACCCCTAAAAGATAGGAACCTTGCGCATATACAGTGACAGCTAGAGTCTGAACCACTTACCAGCCGGGGTCCAGTACTTTGTACCAGTTGGTGGGTAAATTTTCAACCCTTGTGGCTTCGTAGTCTACATTGTTGTCATCATAGTCCTCAGCAATGATTTCCTCATCAGCGTCTTGGAAAAGCCATAGGAAACCAATTAGTCTCAGGAAAAATCAGGGGGTATTCTGACTAAAACAAGAAGTACAGTGGATTGACACATAAGCCAACATCTTACCATGCTCTGTCTGTTTCAGGATTCCTCTCTTGGCCAGGCGAGCCAGAAGAGCCGGTGGCAGAGGCATCTGGTGAGGTAAAGGGAAAAAAAATGCATACTGACTGAACATCTGGCACACCGCCATAAATAGCACAACGTTGTCTGAGATGGTGGTTAATTAATCTTGATTAAAGACATGCTGCAACAAGCAGATATTTCAGACTTTAGGTCATCACCGGCACATTTTGACAAATATGCAAAGGTTCAACCATAACATAAACTGCTTGCAGGTTTGCAGGACTTCCACTGGCTACGACTAATTACTTTGTCTTGAAGCACTCAATATCAAACACCCACTTCTCATGCACAAGAGAAGTGAACAAATAACTGTACTGGCACAAAACCCCAATTACCTCACAAACGCACTGACATTACAATCAGGATACAGTACTGCATCGAGCGAAATAAAAGGGGAATTGTACTGCTCTACCACATAAGAATTGGTCACAATGTTGATGGTAGGAACCAGACGTCCAACGAGCTTAATGCCTCTAAAAGCTACCTCAGACAAAGTTATTAAACAAAACAGTTAATAATATTGTTCCCGATACCTGAAACACTGTTTTGCAATAATTTTGAGGTAGGGATTTAGTTAATACGTATTTTTTAAAAATGTTTTCATGGCGGAAGTATACGATCCAGGATGTTCTTAGGCAAAATGGTTCTTAGGCAAAGTGTATGTAAGATATATTTTATATACACTATATATATGTGTATACACACACACACACACACATTCTATATATATATATATATATATACACACACACACACACACACACACACACTTTTTCATTTACCACCATTTTACCATAACAAATATTGTACATAAAAATTGGCAATGCGGTTAGGTTCATTGATCATTTAGGAAAGTAAAAATAATGGCATTGGCTAGGCAGTTTGAACCTTTTCAGTACTTCTCTGAATGGTCTTGCTTACATCTCACAGATTCAGCAGAAATGCTGAAAAAACGGTGTAATACCCCTAAAAACCTTTCAGCTGATATTTTGATATCTTCTTAACAGTTCCACGTGTAAGTACTGAATGTGAAGTTGGAATCTGCAGCCTCATTTAGCTGTTAAGAGTGATTTTGTGCAGATATGAAACCTGCACCAGCTTCTTCACTTAGCAACGGGTTAGCACAGTTAGCCTCTCCTGATATTTCCCTGATATTTAAGTTACTTTTAGCCACACTACAGCTAGATCACTGCACAAACTGACAGACAAGGAATGTCACATGCACACAACTTTTAAATAAAAACTCATAAAAGAATGATCAGCTTTATTTACCTTTATAACAGCCACACACTCCTACCGTCTCATTCAAATGAGGCGAGCGGCTTCTCTCGTCGCAGAAAATTGACATCATCGCCCCCTCCTGCGAAACTACATACACTGTATGAACAAAAGTATTGGGACGCCTGACCATTACACCAACAGGCCCTTTAATCACATTGCATTCAAACACACAGTTGGTCCCCTTTTACAGCTATAACAGCTTCCACTCTTTTTGAAAGGCTTTCTACACATATTCTGTGGGAATATGTGCCCATTCATTCTGTAGAGCATTTATGAGGTCAGGCACTGATGTTGGACGAGAAGGCCTGGCTTGCAATCTCCG
>JBBPCZ010000017.1:3102320-3135270 GCA_037974445.1 Brycinus macrolepidotus | reverse complement strand
GGTTCCTCCAGCCGTTGTTTGGATTTGTGAAATTCCGTCAGCAGCTCCTGATTTAATTTAATGAAGGACTGATTGAGTATAATGTTATTTGTATTTATTCTTTTTAGTTTTATTTAGTATATTTAGTAATATTAATGTGAAGAAAAACACTCACTGCTCGTCTAAATAGTTTTTAAATATCATTTTTGCAGGTGTGTAAGACTTTTGCACAGTCCTGTAGGTAATCTCAATCACTAGCATTGGCTGTTTTTCTGTTTTGGTTTACAGAGATATTAACCTAGTCAGTAAGCTATGTGATATTAACCGTCTGCCAGGCGTCCAGGGGGGCTGGTGTCCAGCACAGTTTGGTGGTTCCCCTCCTCAAACACACTCACTAAACCTGGCAATGAACATGTGAGTTGAACCAGGTGTAGTTGAACAGGGAAATCACCAAACTGTGCCCCCAGGACCAGAGTTGGGGACTCCCTGATTTAAGCCATTAAGTAGCCGTTTATCAGTGTAATGACATCAGTAAGGTTTGGTCATTTAAAGGGGAATTCACTATTTTTTATTTCTGCATAATTCCGTCTTTGAGATGGAAACAAAGTCTGTGTAGAGAAACATACAGAGTCTGCCACACAAATACAGCCATTTTGTTTATTATCTAGGAACTAGTTTACCTCACAATGCCCTGCATGTACTTTACCATGAATGAGTATAAAATATACTTTCAAATCTGTTATTTAGGAACGCCTGAGGCAATGTATTCATTTTATGTAATACCTTTCTGTTATTTTGCTTTCTGTTAATTCTTTTAAAGGCATTAAAAGTTTGGGTGGTCTATTTCTACTGCTGTGAATAATTCTGACTCATTTCTCTGGAGAAAACTTGCCTCTAGGCTGGAACATTCCACATCAAACAACTCCAAATGCCTCCAGATCTTATGTACATTTGGGACCTTGGGGGAAGTTATATAAATTGGACTTGGTCATCACTTTAAAAATACACATATGTGAATTCTTTTACAGCAAATAGGTTTTACATGTGACAAAAGCAAAAAAAAAAGTTAAATGTTTTTAATCAAGAAAACTCACTCATATTGATAATCACGTGTGCATGTTTTTACCTTTTTTTTCTTGTTAACCTTCTCTGCCGTCTTCTTCTCTGTTCTCAATCTCAATCGTCCCTTCCCTTACTCTCCTCAGGAACAAGTGGAATATATCTTTCTGGTCATTTTCACCATTGAGACCTTCACGAAGATCCTGGCCTATGGTCTGGTCATGCACCCCAGCGCCTACATCCGCAGCGGATGGAACTTGCTGGATTTTGTCATCGTCATTGTCGGGTTTGTCGCTAGAGAAACTTTATCTGTCCTACATCACATACAAATTTAAGGCGTGTGTTTAGGGTGAGAAATAAAATCAAATGTAACATCACAATACATTTAAGCCAGAGCCAAGAATACATTCACAGCAATATAGCAATACATTTAAGCCAAAAAGTCAGAGCCTCTTAGCACTCAAGGTTGTAAGGCAAGCCAAGTTTATTTATATACCACAATTTACACACAAAGGAAATCAATGTTGAGCATCTGTGGGATGTGCTGGACAACCTAGTCCAATCCATGGAGGGCCCACTTTGGCCAGATAACACAGCACACCTTCTGCACACCTTGCCAAGTCCATGCTTCTAAGGGTCAGCACTGTTTTGGCAGCACAATGAGGACTTGCAGAATATTAGGCAGGTGGCTTTTTTGGGACAATGAAAGATTATTTAATGGGTTTTTAAGAGTGTGTATGTGTGTGTGTGTGTGTGTGTATGCAGGCTCTTCAGTGTGGTAGCAGAAATGGGGGAGCATAAACCTGGTGATGCTCATCATGCAGCAGGTAAACCTGGAGGTCTGGACGTTAAAGCCCTCCGAGCCTTCAGAGTACTACGACCCCTCCGCCTGGTCTCTGGCGTGCCCAGTAAGTGTGTGTGTGTGTGTGTGTGTGTGTGTGTGTGTGTGTGTGTGTGTGTGTGTGGGCTTGTGTGTGTGTAGGCTTGGTGCTAGAACTGAATCATGATGGGGCTTCTGAAAACCACAGCGGGGGCAGCATGTCCACAGCATATCAGTACAGTTATGCAAAGCAGTGCATACAGAACAAAACTAATAAAGGCTGGTGATATTGTCAGTATTGCTCTGGTTTGGATTCTGAAATTTCATACCATGATGATGAAATATGAAATATTCTGAGCCATTCTTTAGCAGTTCATGTGGACCTTACTGTGTCAAGTTGGCTAGCAAATGTAAGGTCACTCTCAACTAGAGAACTGTAATGTCAAGTATGTAACTATAACAACAACAACAACAACAATAAGAAGAAGAAGAAGAAGAACATCAACAACAACAATAACAAGAATAATAATAGTAACTATTATTATTATTATTTATTTATTTTTTTTTTCTTTCTTTTTTTTTCATTATTATTTCATCCAGTTTTATATTGTGTGTTTGTAGGTCTACAAATTGTGTTAAACTCTATCATGAAGGCTATGGTTCCTTTGCTGCACATCGGCCTGCTGGTCATGTTTGTCATCATCATTTACGCCATCATCGGCCTGGAGCTATTCATCGGCAGGATGCACAAGACCTGCTTCTATGTTGGCACAGGTAATATACACACACACACACACACACACACACAAAAAAATACTATTCTTCAGTGTCTGTGCTCACTGTTCTCTTCTTTTATCTAGTGTTTTATCTCATATTTATTTCAAGTCTTATGAATTATTAATAACAGTAATAATCCTTATTTATATTTGAATTTTTTCACAAAGTTTTTTACAGAAAGTAAAATAATTATTCAAATGAAAGGTAAAAAACATCAAAAATGCATCCTGCAGAACTGTATGTGGATGATGACCCCACGCCGTGTGCGTTTGCGGGTAACGGGCGTTTCTGTGTGGGGAACAACACCGAGTGCAGAGGAGGCTGGGAAGGTCCAAATGGCGGCATCACCAATTTCGACAACATCTTCTTTGCCATGCTCACCGTCTTCCAGTGCATCACTATGGAGGGCTGGACTGACGTTTTGTACTGGGTATTAAACCTCAAATTGCTCTCTCTCTTTGTCTCTCTCTCTCTCTCTCTCTCTCTCTCTTACCTCTTTCTGTAAGTGCAGTGCTACACTTAACTCTTGATACACCTGATACTCATAATCCGTATCAAGTGAGAGAGCTGCAATACAGTACTTTCAGTTCCTGTTTTTAATGAAAGTGATGGTTTGGCATAAAATCAAACACACACAATTTTCCCTTTACCCCTGATTTAATTTATCCAAGGTGTTGAGTGTCTGAAGCTTATAGACCATCAGTTAGCAAACTACATGACTTATCATCACACACTCGCTCCAAAACATGAGTAGTTAGGTAATCTGAAGTAGACTTGCTAATGCGATTTCTGACACTGTACAGCACAATGTTATCATAGTCGTCACTTGTTAGGGGGACACTGAATTTGGGACTTTTGTAGTTTTGGAGGGTTTTTTCCAGCTGTGGATTCCAGTTTCCAGATGTAATTGTAGCTCACAGTGTGGAAAGGTTGCATCTCACATCAGCAGTGACACAACTGGTTCACAGCTGAGCTCAGAGTTGCCTTAACTGATGCCGTGAAACCTCAGTTCCTGATCTTCATTCAAGAGCATCAGGCTGCACAATTACAGTTTTTAATTCTGTTTTCCTCCTTTCTCCTCTTGTCTCCTCTTTGTCTCTTTTCTTCTGTTTCTTTTCTTCTCTCTCTCTGTCTGTCCCTCTTTTCTCTCTCTCTCTTACTCTCTTCTTCTGTGTCTCTCCCTCTTTTTCCTCTCTCCCTCTCTCTCTCTCTCTCTTTCTCTCTTTCTTTCTTTCTCTCTGCAGATGAATGATGCTATTGGTTTTGAGCTGCCCTGGATTTATTTTGTGTCTCTGGTCATCTTTGGCTCCTTCTTTGTGCTGAATCTTGTATTGGGTGTGTTGAGCGGGTGAGAAGCTTCAGTGTTCTGCTCTGTTTTGCTGACAATGCAATTACTTCTATTGTGCAGTAAATGGGTCTGCTACAGAGGTTTAATCAGGCCTGAAAGTTTGACCTGAACCCAAATACAGAGAACCTTTTTAAATTTAAAAGTGACCCAAGTCTAAGCAAATTCTGAAACTGATCCAAGCTGCCCTTTTATAACCCCGCATGAAACCTGACAGGATTGTGGTGATTAAATTACTGCATAGCAGAAAATATAACCGTTATTAGATCATACATGAATAATGTAATATAGTATAATATAATACAAATTCTTTAATGAATGTATTAATATATGTGTGTGTGTGTGTGTGTGTGTGTGTGTGTGTGTGTGTGTGTGTGTGTGTGTGTGTTTGTGTCTGTGTGTCCAGTGAGTTCTCTAAGGAAAGAGAGAAGGCCGTGTGTCGTGGGGAGCTGCAGAAGGCTCAGGAGAAGCAGCAGATGGAGCAGGACATGGTGGGCTATATGGACTGGCTCATTGAGGCTGAAGACATGGATGAAGACGGCAATAAACGTGAGGCACACACACACACTCACGCACATGTGGCCCAGTGTCACACAGAGCACTAAATTACATTAAAGTGATGGTTACTACTTTAAAGTGATGGTTTTTCAAAAAACAACAACAAAAAAAAAAAAACGTTTTCTCCCATTTCTCCTTAAATGAAGATGACTTCAGACTCAAGCTACTAATGTAGCTAAAGTAGAGGAAGCTAACAGCTGCTGGTGCGCTTGTGTATGTCTAAATGACATGATTTGATGACATGAAATGTGTTGCATAGTTAAAAGAAGTAGTAGCAATGATCTTAAAGCCTTACAGTCTTACTTCACTTACTTTTCTAGGTGCTGTGGTGGCGAAGAAGAAGATGATGAAGAAATATGGCTGGTATAAACACAGTGAGGATGGAGGTACTGTGAAAACTCTTCTTTCTCAGCTTTATTGATACAGAAAGTGATGAATCTTTGGGCCAGATCTACTTTTTGTGCCATTGCAATACTGTTTTGGTGGGGTTTACTATAGGGTCTACTATAGACACAGTGGCCCTTTATTGTTCTTAGAATGAGCAAAGGAGCAGTTATTGCCGTTTATCACTTTTGCTTCATTGCTTTTATGAGATCATATGAATTATTATGCATTTATGGGAGTTTTCTTAAAGTGCAAAAAACTGGGAGGGGATTATTATAACAGCCTACCTAATCTGTTTTATGATGGCTGATAGTAAATACTGACTACATACTGATATAAATAGTAAATACTGATCCTCTGCAGACAACATCCATAAATATGAAATTTGGAATATGAAATTTCGTATTTATGGATGAAAATTGGAATCTATTTATTTGTTACAAATAAACAGTATTTGTACATGTGCAAGTTTGTTTTCTGTAGAAGTTTGTTTGCCTTTTGCATGTGACTGACAAGTAATAAACCGTTTATTTTCATTGTTCATTTGCTTGAAAGTTATTTGTAAATAACACACTAAATTGACCAGCCCTATCAATGGGAATTGTCTGCAGAATATTAGTAACTTACACCCCTTTCAGTAAACCTGCTCCTGTGTGTCTTTTGGTGAAATGTAATTGTTTGATGGAGCATGCTGGACACAATCTTTTCACAGAATCGGATTCAGACTCAGAGTTTGAGGCCTTCCTGGATGATGACAATGGCTGCTGCGCCTCCATACAGTAATATACTGCAATAATCTAATTATTTTTAAATATTTGAATTAATACAATCCTGCTGTCTTTTATTATTGATCAAAAGTTCGAAAGTTTGAAATTTATACTGTTAGATTCTATAAAACCAATTTGATCACTATGTTATTGATTTAATAACTTCATTGTTGTTCTCAAAATACTTGAAATACTGAATAAAACATCTAGAATTCCTTTTGGTTTCTTGTTTATAAAAATTACATAAAATAAAGCGTCTAAAAATCCTTTTGAATCCTTTTGAATTGTTCTTCTTCTAAGTATTATTATTATTATTACATAAATTAACAAAAATGATTAGTATGACTATGTGGTTCTAAACTTTTTAATGGTAATGTGTATGTAGGCATTTTTAGGTATTTATTTTTTGCTGCTATGCTGTAATAGATCTGAATGCTGATTTTTGTCTTGTTTTTTCATCTCAGGGCAAAGTTGATGGCTATAAGTTTCTGGTAAGTCAGACGTCCAGACACTGTTTCACTCTCCAGTTTTGACACGTTATATAATTACCCCCCTCCTCTAACTGGTCTCCTCTGCTGTTTTCCAGTGAGCAGCTGTACCATCTGAACCTGGTCATAAGGAAGAACTGTCGAGTGGCAGTGAAGTCCAGCAACTTCTACTGGCTGGTGCTGCTGCTGGTGTTCCTCAACACCGCCGCAAGCGCCTCTGAACATTATGGCCAGCCACAGTGGCTCACTGACATTCAAGGTGTGTGAAGAATAATTAACACACCCATTTACACACATACCCTGTACACACCCACATAAACAGACCAACTGTGGGACTACTGTTATCCATAAAATGGGCAAAAGCATGTCTCCTTGAAATCTGTTCTGTTTTCCTCAGAACGAGCTAACAAGATCCTGCTGGCCTTGTTCACCATGGAAATGCTGATGAAGGTGTACAGCTTTGGCTTCCAGGTCTACTTTATTGCCCTGTTTAATCGCTTTGACTGCTTTGTGGTCTGCGGTGGGATTCTGGAGACAGTGCTGGTGGAGCTGGACGTGATCCCACCCATCGGAATCTCTGTGTTGCGTTGTGTCCGCCTGCTCCGAATCTTCAAAGTCACCCGGTGAGTCACTGATCTTCTGCATAGTACTTCAGACACCAGACATGTCTTGGCTAAGCAGCTACATTTGGAGAAAAATGTGCAGATTTGACAGTTGTTCATGTTTCCTTTAAATGGCATGTCACCAAATGTGACTGAACTATGGCAGCCCATCAGAACTGTGATATCGCTGTTCTCTCTCTCTCTCTCACACAGTCACTGGGCCGCTCTGTCGGATCTTGTCACTTCTCTATTGAACTCAATGAAGGCCATCTGCTCTCTGTTGCTGCTTCTCTTCCTCTTCCTCATTATCTTCGCCTTGCTGGGGATGCAGCTTTTCGGAGGCAAGTTCAACTTCGACGAGACCCAGATGAAGAGAAGCACCTTTGACACTTTTCCCTCCGCCCTGCTCACCTGCTTCCAGGTAACGGCCTCTGTTGCCAGGCAACTAGCGATTGCCTCTGTTACCTGCTAGCTGTTTTAGCCTGATACTTCTAGCACTACAAGTCCACTGCATTGCGATGTTTATCCACTGTTGATGTCATTGCATCAACAGTAATGATATGCATTCATACTGATGTAATACCCATGAACACAATTAAAGGATTTCTTTACCTTTAGAAGCCATACTATTTCAGAACATAGATAATTACGCAATGAATTACACTTGGGTTTGGTTTGAATCTGCACTGTTGAATTTTCACTGTCAAAAACACACATATACCAGTCAAACGTTTTTACACACCACAGGTTTTTAGCACTTATCCATTCATTTGATAAAGTCCAGATTTTTGTTCCTGTTGAAAGTTGTTGAGTGAACTACTATGAATGAAAATATGTCAAATAAAACAAGTTTCCTTTATAAGATGAAAGAATCTGTAACAGTGCAGGTCTGACTCCTATTAACTGGTTGTGTGGTGATGCAGAGTCAAATTCTAGACTTTAAATGCACTCGTTAACTGTTATGTCCCATTGGCTGTCACTTAATAGCTCGTTAAATATCTTGTGGCCCACATTATAATTATAGTTAAATTAGGTGGCTTTTTGTAGGCCAGTAGTTATGAATAAAGTGTATAAAATTGTCTGGCTGATAAAGGTACTCAAATGGTGAACATGCTGGAATTTTATTTGTTATTGTGTATATTTTTAGTACATGCGTGCCAAATATATATACATATATATTTCCAGTCAAACGTTTTGGCACACACACACAAATAATTATTTGAATAATTTAATCATTGCGCATGAACTGCAAACTCTGAGAGAATCTGTGGTTGCAGATTCTGACTGGAGAGGACTGGAACTCGGTGATGTATGACGGCATCATGGCATATGGTGGGCCTATTTTCCCCAACATGATCGTCTGCGTCTACTTCGTCATTCTCTTCGTCTGTGGTAACTGTATTCTTTCATGGGGTGTAGGAGTTGTGCATTACCTGTCTTATAGAAATGTTATTATATTTTACCAATATTTTGTTTTAAGGATACTTACATAGGGACATCATAACACATGCACAAGCATTAAATGACACTGTATTGACATTAGGGGCATTAAAACAATAGTAGATATTTGTTTGATGTTTATCACTGTTATAAAGCATCATTCACAAGCCTTGACTTGCAGTGTTGCCCAGACATCTTGCTGAATGTCTTTTTGGCTATCGCTGTGGATAACTTGGCCGGAAGTGGCAGCAAAAAGAAGAAAGAGTAAGTGCATTATCATATATAAATGTAAAATAAAATTAGCCTGAATAATGCATAGATTATTGTCTCTTTGCACCCTACAGTTGCAGTAAATGGTTTCTGCTGAAAATGACATACTTGGCTTTTGAACAGTTGTGTAGTCTTGTGCACTATAATTTAGACAATATTAAATATGTTGTTTTCAGTTATTGTATTTAATTTCCCAGGAATAAAGTGCTTATTATTTATTAATAGTATTACCAAATGTGACAGAAAAACCAGTTTAAAATGAATCTTTTTTTAAAGAGAGACAAAAACAGAAGAGGAGGAGTGGGAGGATGAAGAAGACAGGGAGGAAGATGATGCTGGAGTAAAACCCTTTTCTCTTTCTCTCAATGACTCTGTTATTCTGGCTCCATACTCCGTACACAGTTTACCACCTTACTGGATATACAGTACTCTACTTGGGTGTAGAAACCATTAGTCATGTTTCAGAGAGAAGGCTGCACTCGAGGTAGAAGAGACCTATTCGTCGCTTGATCACACACATTTCTCACCCGGTTTTGAAGGCTCAGCAATTAGTGATGCAAAGGCTGAGAAATGTAACATTTTTTCTAATACTTCGTTAGTAAGGGAAGCCAAGCTAGACCCCAGTCTAATGTTGACAAGTGGAAAATCAGTCCAAACCCAGCCCAAAATTCAATATTTTGTCAGTTAGGTAGATGCTACATTAGACAGCTACCTCCTAGCTATCACCATTATTTGAACCTTAACATTTTTACCTTTTCACACAAACTAGGTGCACTAGGAGCCATTGGAGCCATTAGAGACTCAGCTTCTGACTCTGTTTTATCTTTTTCTTTCATTGCTATGAGCTGTAGGTAGGTCTCATCCTGCTCTCTTTCTTTCCTTCTTTCCAGAATGAGGCAGATGACTGGGAGGAGAATGAGGAGTTGAGAGCGATTGAGGGACTCGAGGGTAAGTTCAGTCAGGCTTAAGCTGCTGAATTATAGTTACCTGTAGAAGCAAATGATGGTTGATTTTGGCAGAATAAAAAACAGCACAATGGTAATGTCTCTCAGTGCTTTTTTGATCGTATTTGCTCACACTCTACAGGTAGCGTTCCAATGAAAGTGGAAAGCTTTCAGCCCAAAGAGAAGATCATTCCTATTCCCGATGGCAGCTCATTCTTTATCCTCGGAAAGAAAAACTGGTCAGTGATCAAACTTCAACATATTTTTCTGCAGCCAACAGTTCTAATAACCACGAGTTATTACAGTATCGCAGTAAAGATGTTTTGTTATCAGCAACCTCCAATTTTGTCCCCTGCTTCCATTTCATGTGTGTCCAGCCTCCGAGTGGCCTGTCACAACCTCATTTACCATCCTTACTTCACCAACTTCATCCTCATCTTCATCATCCTCAGCAGCTTCTCTCTGGCTGCGGAGGACCCCATCAAAACTCATTCAGTCCGGAATATCGTAAGTCAATGAAAGCTTGTACAGAACAAGGCCATGCAAAAACAGATGTTTAGCTTAAGAATTTTGTTTCAGTTGTTGGAAGCCTAATTAGAAAAGAAATATCCTAAGTTTGGTTTTCCATTGTCATTTTGTCCTGTGCACATGGATGGATTGGGATATTAAAGGAGTAATTCATCAACAAAATAAGATCAAATTTACCCAATGTTTCTTTTCAAACACTGCAGTTTTGCACTGGAGCTGTGAGGCTAATGCAGTCTAATGATATCTTATAGTGGAGTTTATTCTCCACTAATTAGAATAATAAAAATAGGCATCAGTAAAGAGCATATTCAGTCTTTAATATGACTTCTGTTGTTTTTATGATGTGCTTTTTACTCATTTTATAAATAAATGTATGTGTCAGAATCCACATAAGCAAGTCTATGTTAAATTATTTAATAAGCTGACCTATTATAAGCTTATAAAATTATAAGAGCGTAAGTTTCTATTACTTATTAGCTACATAAGCCTTGTAGCTCATGTGCAAAACTTCAAACAAAACATGTCTTAGCTGGGATAAGCGGGATAACTGCCTGAGATCTCATAAAAGCTAATAAAATCACTTGATGCCGTTGTCTAGATGCTGGGCTATGCTGATTATGTCTTCACTACTGTCTTCACTATTGAGATTATTCTGAAGGTAAACCTGTACACAATCTCTGTCATTGTTTTTGTGTGAGCAACACTTTAATGTGCATGTGAAAGCGCATATGAAAAGCACATTTTTAAAGTGCATATTTATTAAAATAATGAGTAAATGTAGCTTATTACTTTCAGATGTTAAATTAGCCTGTTTCCTTTCTGTGTTCTTAAAAAGAACTAATATTCTTGTATTAACAGTAGCGTTTTCTGTTGGTCTTAGATGACCGTGTATGGAGCTTTCCTTCATCCCGGCTCATTCTGCAGAAATGCTTTTAATCTACTGGATCTGCTTGTCGTTAGTGTGTCACTCATCTCTTTTTTTCTGCAGTAAGTGTTGCACATCGATTTATTCGTCTGCTCATATAACTATCCAACTATCTATCCAGCATCGGTTTATCTAACAATCCATCCGTCCAGCATTAGTACGTCCACCTGTCTTAATTATCTGGCATCCATCCATATATTCATCCATCTTTTTACTACATGTCCATCTGTCCAATCGTCCAGCATCCAGCCATTCATCCATCCAGCATCTATTCATTCATCCATTTATCCATCCGTCCATCCATTCATACAGTGCATGCCTCAATTCATTAATCCAGTATCAATGCATTTATGTATCCATTAATTGATCCACCTATACACTCATCTCTCTGTCCATTTACACCACCCACCCACCCATCCATCCGTCCGTCCATCTGTCTGTCCATCCATCCATCCATCCATCCACTCCTTCTTGCCACTCACTGGTCAAATGGTCCATCTATTCCCTCACCTATCATGTGTTTTGCTATGTGTCGGTCCGCTCCTGTAGTCTTTGGTCTGCTGATCTTTGCTGTGATTCCTTAGTTCGAGTGCTATTTCTGTCGTGAAGATTCTGAGAGTGCTGCGAGTGCTCAGGCCTCTCCGAGCCATCAACCGAGCAAAAGGACTAAAGGTAAAACTACAGATTACTTATGTTTACTCATCACATTCTCCCCACTGCCCACGTTCTTCCACTTTTTCTAAAATCATTACTGTACATACAGTACACCCTAATGTTGGTAAAATAATAGTTTTTTTTTGTTTTGTTCTGGAGCTCGGAAGCTAATGTTACTAACAAGTAATGGAGACGTGTAACTACCATTGTAAAAACTGCATGTATAAACACACTTACATCAAACCGTGTCAAGTTGTTATTCGGAAACAGATTTAATTGTGTACACACATAGCTAAAAATGGTAGAAGCAGCCATCTCTTAAGGCCTGAATTTTGTCCATACATATGGCTGTAGTTATTTTTGGCGTTTAGTTTGAGTTCTGAAGTTATGAATGTGGGTTTTGTCTCCAGAGTGTGATCCAGTGTGTGTTTGTGGCCATCCGCACCATCGGCAACATCCTCATCGTCACCACTCTCCTGCAGTTCATGTTCGCCTGTATTGGGGTGCAGCTATTTAAGGTAACATTAATAACTCACACCGCGTTACATTCTCAGGAACTCTGCAGCACACTGCAGCAGGACTAATATAGCTGCTGTTTGCTGTCGCAGGGCCGTTTCTATCGGTGCACAGATGAGGCAAAACACACACCGGAAGAGTGCAAGTATGTGTATATACTGGTCAGATTGTATTCTTTTCACATATGTCAGAGGAATACTTCAGCAGTGTGCTCATTTATAAGTTGTGTGTGTGTATGTGTGTGTGTCTTTTGCAGGGGCACATTTGTGGTGTATAAGGATGGGGATATGAATCACCCCATGGTAAAGGAGCGGTATTGGGTGAATAGTGACTTCAACTTCGATAACGTGCTGATGGGCATGCTTGCTCTCTTCACTGTCTCCACGTTTGAAGGCTGGCCACAGTGAGTTCATAACCCATCCATTATTAAACTAAACTGCCTACTAGGTAGAAAAACTGAGATTTCTTGATGCCTAAAGAATCAAATCATGAAGGCAGAGATTTATATTCCTAATATGCACAGCTTTTTGAATTACTTGTCTAATCATAAATCTATGAAGTGACTGCCATGCTGGTGTAATTACGTATTCAATGGTATTTCAAACTTTTGTAGGGCAGTGCATGCGCTAGACAATCTCCAGACTTCGGCAACCCATTGAACATTTATGGAGGGACTCTTTCAGAGGGACTCTTTGGATCTCGAGCAGTTGAATGTGGTTTTCCTTGTGATGATTGAGGGTCAAGGCAGGCAGGATGTAATCGTGAGATCCAAAAGCATTTTATACAAAATGAGAAACACAAACT
This sequence comes from Brycinus macrolepidotus, assembly GCA_037974445.1. Classification (NCBI taxonomy): domain Eukaryota; kingdom Metazoa; phylum Chordata; class Actinopteri; order Characiformes; family Alestidae; genus Brycinus; species Brycinus macrolepidotus. Next base: position 3,122,410 of record JBBPCZ010000017.1, on the reverse strand, counting down.
AAAATGAGGGGTCTGGGTTTACACAAAAACACGGGAAAATATTAACAGGTATAACAAAGATAGGAGGACGACGGATACTAAAGGAATACGAACTAGATTAACAAAAACACAAGCAAAACGCAATACCAGGAGTTTTAGACAGTCAGGTTTACATGAAATTTATAAAGAAAATCATTAACAGAGAGTTTTACAAAGAATGCACAAACACAGACTGAAACACAAGGGGTGTACATTCACTGACTAGATGATGGGAAACACCTGGGCAGGGGAGGAGACAGGATCAAGACACAGGTGAACAGGATAACAAGGGGGCAGGGCTAAGGCAGGGCCAAGATCAAAACAACACACACTCACATGGAGTACAGGCACATGAAGATTGTAAACAACAACATAGACAAGAAAACAGGAGGAAGACAAAAAATTACAAAAAGCCAAAAAACTGGAAAAGAAGAAGGGGTCAAAACTAAGCAAATTACTTACCGTAGACATCTCGGAGCTGTAATGGCCAAAAACAGCTTTGCAGCAAAGTATTAATACTATCTATTTGTGGTGTTGGAACACGTTGGAACGTTTCATTGTTTAAAAAACTCTTACTTAAATTATGTGCGCACATTTGAAGTGTATATACATTGGAAGTGTATTAAATGACACAAACAAAAGTTTCTCCCCACACTGCAAGTAAAGCATACAATTTTCTAAGTAGTATAAGGTGGTGTTTTCTTATTACATTTTCTGGGAATATTTAATCAGGCCAGGAAGTCTGTCTGTGATTTGTATTATTTTGGTGCAAATGTTCTCAGGCTCTTTTTGCCTCTGTGTAGAAAGGGCACTCCTGCAACTATCAGACTGTACCACACTGTTCATCCGTCTAAATATGGACAGTTCCTTTGCATGGACTCCTGTGCTTTATTTAGCCTTTGCAGTGTAATGATGTGCATTGCGTCTCATCACCTGCAGGCTTCTGTACAAAGCTATTGATGCCAATGCTGAGAACAGAGGCCCCATCTACAATTACCGTGTAGAGATCTCCATCTTCTTCATCATCTACATCATCATCATCGCCTTCTTCATGATGAACATCTTCGTGGGCTTTGTCATCATCACGTTTCGCGAGCAGGGAGAGGCCGAGTTCAAAAACTGCGAGCTGAACAAAAATCAAGTCAGCATGAATCACTTAAAACTGATGCTTAAAATTATAAAGTTTTGTGGTTTGATCATGTTGCGCAGATTTGTTGAACATCTTGCACAGTATTACAGCTGTTCTTGGAGTCTTACTCTGTTTACTCTCTCTCTGTGTCTGTGTGTCGTCTCCTCTTCAGAGGCAGTGTGTGTATTACGCTCTGAAAGCTCAACCTATAAAGATCTACATACCCAAAAACCCCTCACAGTTGAAGTTCTGGAGGATCATCAATTCCTCTCAGTTTGAGTACATCATGTTTGTACTCATTCTGCTCAACACTCTCACGCTGGCCGTACAGGTGTGTAGAACAGACGCACACCCACTTATGTAGGCTTCACCAGCATGGACATACATGTAGTCCCATGTGTTCAAATGTTTGAACATGCAGGTTTTGTTGTTTTTTAAGAGAACGTAAGTTAACATATTCGCGGCAAATTCGTATGTTATTTTTTCAAAAATTTTAGTGGACAATTTCTAGTTTACTTAAACTTAATGGAAAGAATAAATTACATATAAATGCCATAACTTTTGTACAGGTTCAGTTTATGCTTTTTTCCAATATACGAAGTTCAACAAACAAATAATAATTGTCTTAATATGTGCAGAAGTGTATTCTCTATAGAAGAGGGGTATTTATTTACAAATTTGAAAATGAATAAAACATGTAATTTCATGTGTGTGCATAAAAACACCTGAGAGAATATTCAAAAGGCTATCTATTTGCTGTAAAAGCACCAATATGGGTCTCATAATATATCATTTGTTAATCATTTTTGCAGTGTAAGCATTTGCAGTACTCATATTGTGGACCTCTCATTGTCTCGACAGCACTACGAGCAGTCCAAGCTATTTAATTTTGTCATGGACATCCTGAACATGATCTTCACCACGCTTTTCACCATCGAGATGATCATCAAACTGCTCGCTTTGCGCCCATATGTAAGACAAGCTGACATGAATAGTAGAGTAGACTTGCAGTGATGTCCCTGGATGTTATCCACTCATTTTTTCCTTGTCTTCTCTTTCACTCGATGCTGTAGCACTATTTTATTGATGCCTGGAATTCCTTTGATGCTTTGATAGTAGTGGGGAGTTTAGTGGACATCATGATTGCAGAGTTTAGTGTGAGTATGATCTTTCTTACCATTACCAGCATGATACTAACAGCTTAGACAAGAACATGCTGTTCTGTTCCCTTCTCATCCCTTTTCTTTCTGCTGTGTGTTTTGGAATCTTTTGGCACTTTTTCAGGGTGGAGGCGGCCATGGAGAAGTAAGTAAATGCAATGTCTCTGCTTAATATTAAACAAATATTCAAATTTGATCAGTTTTTCACTTACCCCAGATGTAGCCAATCAGTTAGGACTCCAGTGTTTGGAGTACAATTTTTGCTTCTTTCATTTAGAACTGGATCTACAAGGCCAACATTGCTAACACAAGGTAGAAGTTAACAGGCACTCTTTTTTTTTTCATTAAAAAAACATAAAATACCCCAAGTCATACTGTTTCCTGCAGTGAAAAGCCTGCACTACCGTAATGAAGAGGTGGATGCAGTTTTGGGGATGTATTTACAGAAATGTGACCATTGACTTTTAGAGTTCGTGGTGGCTTGTAGTTTCAGTTCTAAATTGTAGAAGCAAAATTTAAACAACAAACATGTCTTAATGAACTACATCTGGGGTAAATGGAAAAAGAAGCCTTCATCCATTTGCATGTGCTAGACCAAACATGGTCTTTGCTTAAATGTCTCCTTATATTTATAATAAACAAATGAATATTACATAGAACCCTCATTACTGTTCGGTACTATGTAGTAAACATAAGTGAAATAAACAAAACATGGAACATTCAAATATACATTCCTTTTATGTGAATCATGTATATGTGTTTGTTTGTGTGTGTGTTTATTCCATGTATGCCCGTCTCTTTCATAGGGGAAGGGGGATGGAGAGAGTTCTAAGGTGTCCATCACTTTCTTCCGTCTCTTCAGAGTCATGCGACTGGTCAAGCTCCTCAGCAAAGGGGAGGGCATTCGCACTCTTCTGTGGACTTTTGTTAAGTCTTTGCAGGTCAGATCTTCAGTCTGCTATAGTGGACAGATGCCTTCCAACAGCTTTTCAAATACCCACCACTTTCTCAGAAATCTGAACTGTTTTTGATTTTTGATGTCACTAGCAGATTGGCAGATTGTGTATGGCAGTACACCAGTATTTCACCAGTGCCAGTACACCAGTGACTTTGTCTTTCTCTCTCTCTCTCTCTTTCTCTCTCTGTCTCTCTCCTCTCAGGCCTTACCTTATGTCGGCCTTCTGATTGCTATGATCTTTTTCATCTACGGTGTAATTGGGATGCAGGCATGTTTACTTTTGTCATCTTTGTCCCTTTTCCTTTCTCACCATAAACTATGTTTATGTTTCATTCCTGTGTTTTGTCATGAACACCTTGTCGCCTTTAACACTCATTTCCCTGTGCTCCAGACATTTGGGAAGATTGCTATAGACGACAACACAGAGCTCAATCGGAACAACAACTTCCAGACTTTCTTCATGGCGGTGCTGCTGCTCTTCAGGTGACAATGAGCTGTTCAGCTGAATGTGGAAAATTGTTTCTAAGCATTGTTTTCTATATAAAAGTAGAAGTTCTCCTGTCCTTTTATGCAGTTATTACTTTTCATTTAAACAGTAATTCTTGGAGATGTGTATGTCAGGTCTTCACTCACTTCCACACTTCAGTTCCTCTCTCAAGTACATAACTTGCGTATTAAGTTCAGAGTTAACTAATACTGTAAAACAGTTCTGGTTCTGTTATTAAATCTATAATTGATAAGGGAGTTTTAGGCTCTCTAATACATTTTTTGCAGGCGATATTTATTATTTTTTTTAAATAAGTACCTTTTTGACCACTCGGGTTTAAAGGGTTCATCACTTTGATGGTTACTTTGTACTGTACTGACAGACAGACTGGTATATTGACTCTGTTTTTCTACTTAAGGTGTGCAACAGGAGAGCAGTGGCAGGAGATTATGCTGGCAGCGTTGCCAGGCCGACGCTGTGACCCAGAATCAGACTTTGAGCCTGGAGAAGAGTATAGTTGTGGCAGTAACCTCGCCTACCTGTACTTCATCAGCTTCTTCGCTCTCTGTGCCTTTCTGGTGAGAGAGGAGGGTGGTGGTGGGGGGAGAGAATTTTTTTTACTAATAAATTCATTTCCACTCAGTTCTTATTCAGTCCATATAACTTTCTATATCTTTACCTTGTCAGATCATTAACTTGTTCATTGCTGTCATCATGGACAACTTTGAGTATCTGACCAGAGACTGGACAGTGCTGGGCACTCACCATCTAGATGAGTTTAAGAGAGTGTGGTCTGACTATGATCCAGAAGCCACGTAAGAGAAACTTCAGTCCATACATAAATTCATAATAACAAATAAACATCACAATGTACAGCCAGTTTTATGGAGCCAGGTCTGACCTTCTAATGAGAATACAACTTGTACAACTTTTGATGCTGAATTTTGGCCAAATCTGCCATTACCAAGTGTGCTCCCCTGTAAAACCCACCCCAAGTTTGTCTAATAGGTGCTCTTTTAACGTCTGGATTACAGCGTTTCAACTAGAATGCAAATCCAATAGAGCGGCTTTTTCTGACAATTCTTTCCACATCACATTCACTGTAGATGTATCATCACAACTGTAAGTAGCCGAGACCACATACAGCCACTGCTGTCGTCTACTTTTATCACTGGCCCAGTGATATCGTCTAAGACCAGTGTAGTAGTCTGATTGAACTGGACTGTTATATCACGTATAATATGTTCTCCACACCCACAACTCACAGTTTTATTGGACTTTTTTTGGGATATCTTTGCTAGCCATGCTAACTCACAGAAAGTGATGAAGCTGAAGTTTACTTTGAGCTCTGCATTCATGAGGCATTGGATTGTTTTTGAAATTTCACACATAGTCAGTTCCTAAATTTATAAAGCCATATTTGTATTGGATTAGTTTATCAATTCTGCTAAATTACAAATATGTGTATCCAGATTAGACAAAAATAATCATAGCCCCTCTGAGTTTGATAAAAACAGTAGGTAATTCGACCTGTAATTTTCTCAGGGGAGGAGAAAAACAGACATGGAAATAAAACCACAGAATACGACCTGTAAAGTAGCAAATTTATTAAATATAAATAAGTCTACATTCCCACCCAAAACAAGCTGGTTCGCCCTGAGATCAGAAGGTCGTGGGTTCAAATCCCTGGACTGCTAGTGACATCACTGAGGTACCCTTGAGCAAGGTACCGTCCCCACACACTGCTCCTGGACACCCTTCATTGGTGGCAGCCCACCGCTTCACTTGGTGAATGGGTTAAATGCAGAGAAAGAATTTCACATTGTTCGCACTGTGTGCTGTGCTGTGGTGTGTTCATGCGTGACTATAAGGGGCCACTTTACTTTACTTTTACTTTACATTTAACCCGCATTTCTCATTGCTATTCCCAGATGTTCTTATTACAAGACTAACACCAGCTAAGCTTAATTAATGCTGAGTAACAACTTACAACAGCTTAAATGAGTTTTTACAAACATGTAAAGGCATAGTTACTTTAAAAGCATGGTGTTTGTATATTTGATTATAGTGGAAGAATTAAGCACCTGGATGTTGTGACCATGCTGCGCAGAATTCAGCCACCGCTCGGCTTTGGCAAGCTCTGTCCTCATCGGGTGGCCTGTAGGGTAAGCAATAATGCTAAAATAAATATATATGCTTAAATATAAAAAGACTGCACTGTAAAGTGGGAACAAGTGTGTGCACTGAGAGACCCAGAAAACAGCTGACACGCTCACTCTGTCAACAGTATTTAACTCTCAGTGTCCTCCTCCTGCCTCAGAAATCCTATTAGAATATCTCTCTCCTTCTCTCCATCCCATAATTCCTGCAGAGGCTGGTTGCTATGAATGTGCCCCTACATCCTGACGGCACGGTGTCCTTCAATGCCACCTTATTCGCTCTTGTCAGGAATTCACTCAAGATTAAAACTGAAGGTCAGCAAGCATAGCAGCATTGTCGTGCACACACACACACACATACACACATACACACATACTCATACTCTCACACACACGCACATTCATTCAAATAGGTACCGCAGCTATACAACATACAACTTCATACAACTTCAGTATGCTCACCTTTTCTTTGCAAATAAAAATGGTATTAAAAACATCCCCAGCTATAAATGCATGAGGACACATTAAAAGAAATGTTACACACCTGGCAAACACAAATCATACACTTTAAACATTAAAGCAGATCATCAATGCCAAACAACCTCGGCTTTATGTGATTGATTTAACTGCTTAATTGTGCTTGGTTTTAATGCTTGGTTTCCCTCAGGACCAATTGACCAGGAGAATGAAGAGCTGAGAGCCATTATTAAGAAGATTTGGAAGCGCACCAAGCCTAAGCTCTTAGACGAGGTTATACCGCCCCCTGCAGGTATCAAAAACTACATTTCCCACTGAACACCAGCTCAGTAACTCCACCACATTGTGTTTTTCAGATTCTTTGTGTTGACAGATTCTTAACAAATCTTATTCTTTATATTTAATATTTATTTATTCATGAAATGTCTAAAAACATCTTATTTTTGACTTTTGGAGGTGTTAAATTCTGTGATTATGTCTAAAGACCGGGCTGAAAAGTGGTCCTGTGGTCCTGTGATAGTAATGATATATTTCAAATTATAGATCCATGCTTAATTTTTGGCCAAACATTTTGAATGAAAATAGACATTAATATATTCCATATTTAAGTTTGTGTGCATTGAAATAGATGTTAAAAACTGCAGCAGTGCTGCATTTTCTCCGCTTGTGCCTTTTGACTGTTTATATTTTGTCATCTTTCTTTTTTCTAGGAGATGAGGTGACTGCTGGAAAGTTCTATGCCAGTTTCCTCATCCAAGATTACTTCAAGAAGTACCGTAAGAGGAAGGAGAAAGAAAAGAAGAAGAAGGGCAAGGACAAGTCAGCCTCGCTACAGGTGCACTGTTAACCCATGTGTGCTCATCTGCCCTGGGTATTTCTTATAGTAAATTTATAAAGCTTACAGCAGCGTGATAGACTCAGTCGAGTCAAACTGGATATCATGTTAGTACGGACAGTCTAAAGACTAAAGACTAAATTTCCTTTGAAACAAGATTGGTCATGTGACATACTTTCCGTCTCTGCAAGATTAGCACCAAGTGTTAGTGCTGATTTTATTTGACATTTTACGTGTATGGTTCAATAATATAACGAGTGCATTTTTCAAATACATAAAGGTCTACCTGCTGTGTAAAACCACTATAGGGTTTCCTGCTCTTCACATGTTCCTCTAACCCCACTCTGGTTCTGCTGGTGCAGGCTGGGCTGCGGACCCTGCAGGATCTGGCCCCAGAGATGCGACTGGCCATGGAAATGGAGGAAGGCCAGGAGGAGGGATTTGAGGGAGAGATGACTGAGGAGGAGGAGTTCTTTAGGGTGAATTACATTTTTCAGTGCTTTGCATTATCTTTACTATGAAAATGTATTTACTTATACTGACCCAGTTTGCTATATATGATCATAATTACACTGCCTAGCAAAAGTTTGAGAACACGTCTTTAAAGAAATATATGAGCGAAAGTTCTATCACTTTAAAAGTAACAAAACAAAACAAAGAATACTGTCTTAAGGGCTTACAATTCAAGGACAAAATAGTATTTAAATATATTATTAGTTTACAGTGAATGGACATGATAACAGTAAAGCCAGTGTCTTAATAGCTGTCTTTATAGGCCTTTTTTAGGAGTTATTTATTCGTAAACAATATACAATGTGTCTTAAACTGAGACTTTTTCAATCCTAGGTCATAAGTTATTTTTTTCTACCTAGAATATCTCCTGTACAATAGCTAACCACTGACTTTGTCTGGGGGTCCAAACTAGAGCCAGTTTCTTGCAAAGACCTTTTTACTGACAAGGAGAAATGTCTAGACCAAGTATCTGTCCTCCTTTAGCGCATCTCCAAGATATTGGCCAGATCCTTTATTACTCTTTGAAACTATGCTTTTCAAGATCTCATTCAAAATGGTTTCCAAAAGTTGCCCAAAAGGTGGTTTAAACAACAGAAAGGTTTGAGTGCTCACGTCACAACAGGGGTGCTAAATGAGTGAAGTTTGGCCTTATCCCCAAGCTAGTAATGTGTATGTGCGTATGTAGTTATTTTCTTCAGAACCTGATTTGACTGTATTTGAAATAATGGGGTGCTGTAGGCAGGGGGAATGTACAAGTCAGAGGATTTTATTAACAAAAAGAAACACAAACGGAGCGATACAAACACTAATACCCTGAGGAAGGGCAGGACTGGGACAGAGACTAAGACCAAAACAAGAACAAAAGCACATGGAAAAGGCAGGGACATAATGTTACACTAATATCTTGAGTTGTTTCACAACGTGGAGGGTGGTGAATGCTTAAAATGACTATAACAATAGTATCACAACAATAAAATGATCATGGTGTATCAAATCCTGCAATTTCTTCTGCCTACAGAGTGACAGTGTGTTCAGCGATGCACCTTCCATGTCCACCCCGGGGGGCACGCCTCTGCCCCCACATCTGGACGACGTGATGGTCAGCATTGAGCCGCGACCCAAATTTCCCATTGGTACCCTGATGCTGGAAGAGGCTCTGGAGGACTCTCGGCCGGCCTCAGCTCTCTCCGATAATGAGGTGGTGATGGAGCAGCCTCTGAGGCGCTCGCCCCTGCCCAGAAGGTGGGGCGCCAGTCACTACAAACTCAACTCACTCTGGGCACTAAATTCCAACTCAAGGCAAGCACAGTAAATATGAGGACAAACAAGCAAGCAGAGGCATTCAAACTAGAAGCTAGCATTTAAAATTAGCTGCCGCTACATCTAATTAGCATCATTTTGCTTTGCAAAATTAATATGTTGTCTAAAAATGCTAATGTGGCTTATAAGTGATCAAAACTGGTGGGAACCAGTTGGCATGTTCAGACGAGATCTTGCTGAATGTGGCTTATTAGTCACGTTAGATTTTTTAGGTGATATATTTCTTTAAAGCTGTGATTTCTGACTGAGAGCTCAGTGTTAGTCATTTTGGCATTAAAATCCAGATGCTGTAATTTCTATAATTTATTGCATCTGACAGTCTGCACCTTTATAATCATCTAAACACTCTCTGACTCTCAGATGCATGATAATATTACAGCTTTAAGATCTTTTAAAGTAAACCTCAACCAGCTGGGCAATTATTTTGGTAATATTGTGTAAAATTATAAAAAACGGATGTATTAGGTAGCTATATTGGCTAGAATCAAACGGTACTGCAGTACTTGCACAAGACGCTACTAGATCTACTATTTAGACACTAAATATGTTGTATGTTGGCATCCTGGGCTGGAGAAAATGTTTTTATGTAGCATGCATAAAGAAATGTTGGATGGGACATTGGGGAAATATAGCTCTCTGACCCTGGATAACAGAAAATATAACATATGCACACTTAGTGCATCTGTTCAGATATGATTCAGTTATCAGAAGTTTCATAACCTACTGTACTGCTAAGATGTGACTATTCATTTTTTGTGCTGCTGGAATAGTTTTTGGCGGCCGTTTTAAGGACAGATCCATCTGTTTTGTTTAAATGTCAGCACCAGTCCAGATTAAAACAGTTAATCTAGAAATAAAAATGCCTTGAACTACATGGGCACACATGGGCCACATCTTACTAAAGCACTTCCGTAAGGATATAGTCATATACTTCTGCCTGATCTGAAGCCTTTGTTAAAAGGTCCATGTCCTTCATTTTTACTGTGAGGTACCAAAGCCAGGCATAATTCATATGACCATTTTCTAGGTTGCTTTCGTTGCTGTGTCTTCAAGACTGATACATGTGATTGGCTAACCTGTACTGTGCCTCATTCAAAAAGCAGAGCAGGCAAAAACACTCCTCATAGCTTTAATGTGAATAGATAGAGTTCAACAGCTGTAGGCTGAAAAGGAGGATATATAGGTATATAAATGTGTTCATGAAAACAATACATTCAAAACAAGTATATAGAGTCATATGCAAAAATTTGGGCAGGTCTGATCAAGAAGTGTTTTGTTCATTTTTTTAAGTGTAAATTGAGTACACATCCTCTACAGAGAACACATTTCTGCACATTTTAAGGCAGAGTTGTTGTTTATTTGCTGACTTTAACATATTGGAAAATACATCAAATGTGGCCTGAGCAAAAGTAATATATATATATTTTTTGTTTTTCTTTTTATTATTTTATCAAAATAGAATTTGTGCACAAAAAATTGCAGAAAAAAAATACATTTAAAACATCAAGTCATATTTGTTATTTTTCAATTAACGTTATTTTCACAAAACAGCATTTCAGGGGGTGTTCAAACTTGCATTGGAATGTATGCACTGTTTGGACTGGGACGTAAACAATACATTGGGAAACTTAAATAATGTTCATATACTATATGAATCATATACCACGCTTTTGTCAGTAGGTATCTGGGTAGGGGGTATTTTACAAAGCAGGGTTTTCCTGTGACTTTGACCAAAAGAGGTTTTCCGATGTTCCTACCCACTTGTACTATTGTACAGGCTAACTGAGAAATCCTGCTTTGTGAAATACCCTCAAATGTTTGTCATTCAAACAAGCAACCTTCCCTAAAACTGCTCCGATTGGTCACGTCTCATGGAAGTGCACTCCAGACAAGTGACAAGTGAAATCCTGACAGTCTTGTTTGTGGAAGAGCATTTAGGTCTCATTAATTGAAAGGAATAATCCCACATTTTCCAACCTAATCTCTATCTGCTTCACCTGTAGCTTATGGCTGATTACTGTTTACTAGTACTTTTAAGTTCCTAGTACTATTTACTATAACATGTTTCTTCTTAAGTTTGAAAAGAACAGAAAATGAAACATTGACTAGAAATACATTTACAGCAGCTGTTGTAAGATGTTCTCAAAAGAATGGTTTTATATAGTCAATACAAAGAGTTCTTTAACTCTCTGTAACAATAGCGGAATCCTTTAGTACTATATTCAAGATTCACGATTCAAGATTCTTTATTTGTCACATGCATAGTTATACAAGTACAACACGCAGTGAAATGTGTCCTTTTTATGACTGTGCAAACATTATAAAATAAGTACAAATTTAAATTTAAAAACAAATCTAAAATAAAAAGTAAAACTTAAACAAGGAAAACATCTCACTGTATCTCACTGCATTGCAGCAGGTTTTCCATCATAAAGAGGAAACAGTTTAACCAGGCAAAGGGCCATTTCAGCATTCATGTGGTTCTCTGAGTAATGATCAGTGTTATAACTTAAAAACCATTAAAGAGCACTTAGGGTGTAACCAATAGCCATTATAATGGCCAGTATTTTCTCAGTTAACATTTATGCGTATACATATTTTTGTAGTACAAAAAACTTTCATCCTGTACAATTTGTTAGCCCCGATTATTCACAAATACCAGAAAACCTTAAGCAAAAGTACTGTGCTGCTCCAGTGTTTGGAAGTTGGATAAAACCTCGTAATAACAGATCTGATAACATATTCTGGATCTTTGTCTCATCCTAAGACCTGTATTGTTAGAGTGAAATGGTTGTAGTTTGAAATTTGCATTACATATGTCTCTCAAATATTTGTTCGCACAATTCAGCTACTGCCCATTGGCTTCCATTATAAGGGAATTCCATATAAGGGAAAGAGCAAAATTATCATTCACAGTGACTGATGGTATGATACAAATGTAGTTATAGAGCTTATGCTGAAAAACGTTGGAATACGTTTAGGATAAGTTCTAAACTGACCTCAAAGTTAAATCATCTACTGAAATTTGACAAATTGGTGGAATTACCCTTAAAGCTTTTTAGGACGACTTGAATGCAGTTTGACAGCAGATCTGCCAATGTGTGCCTCACCTTTCACTTCTCTATTATACTATATTTACAGGAGGCTCCATGTAACCAAGGAGTATTTCAACCTCAGTTCGTGGAGGGTCTCAGCTCTGCAGAGATTAGCATTTTCCCTCGTCTAACACTAGCTGATGAGTTAAATGAGGTATAATGCTTAGCTCTGCGGTGCTGTGGCCCTCCAGAACTGGCACCTGACCTAACTTTTGCTCTTTAGGCAACCCAGTGCAGAGTCGTTACTTCCACTGGATGCAGCAGTACAGGGTGGAGGTGGAGGGGGAGGAGGTGGAGAAGGACCAGCAGGAGGAAGTGGTGGAGTGGAGGTGACAGGAGGAGAAGCAACAGTGACAAGTGCAGCGGACCAGAGTCACAGCCACAGTCACGGCCAGAGTCACGACCAGAGTCACAGCCAAAGTCACGGCCAGAGTCACGGCCAGAGTCACGTCAGCAATGTGGAGACTGAGAGCACAGTGTCACATGATAGGTGGGGAAATCTGAATGTTTCTTCATACGTATGTTTAATTGCATCCATATTATATCATACACATGTCATTTGATAATGAACCACTGATTATTATTCAAACCCAAAATATTAAATTGGGGAAAAAAGGATATGGGAGGTATTAAGGTATTAAGTGTTCTCCTCTGTGTTGAAGCTAAATTTAGAAGTGTGTAAACTTTTAGTAGCAGACTTTCTGAGTATGTCTGGTGTTTGACTCCCAGGCTGACAGCATTTTCTCACCGTACAAAAGAATCTGAATTGTGTGCTACAGTTTCTCATTAGGTTTAATGAGATTTTTGAGTTCTGTCAAGCTTCTTTAACCTTGCAGTGGTTGCTAAGAATGTTTTGGTGGGCATAGCATGGGTAGGCAAATTGATTGTTACAAAAGTTATGAGAAAAAATGGTTTAAACCTTGAACTCAAATTATCTCTTGTGTATAAACCCTTCTACAGACAGTGGTATCCAGAAGCCCCGCCCCGAGAGCAGGCCACGCCCTCTCCAGTGCCCAGTGCCCCTAATGTCAGTGTTGCTCCAGAACAGCCAGGTAATGTCACCACAGCCAGCAACGGTTACCAAGGCAACAGCCAGGCTGCAAATGTCTACAATGGGAACTCTTACCCTGCAAATGGCTACAACGGGAACAGTTACCAAGGCAGTAGTTATTCCGGGAACGGTTACTCCAGCAATGGTTACAGTGCCAGCGTACACAGCGCTAATGGTTACTACAGCAACGGACAAAATGGTAAAGGATATCCAGTTCAACGACGCCTCCTTCCTCCGACTCCTTCAGGTGAAAAACCCCTTACTTCGGCAAACAGTATATTTTAATATCAAATAACACCTCCCTTACATAGCAGCTAATTATATTAATCACCCAATGATGATGAATACGCTCAACCATTTAATTCTTCACCATGTCTCTGATTGTATTAGGACGGAGGCCAAATTTTACCATCCAGTGTTTGAGGAGACAGGATAGCATGGATGACATACCCATCCCTGGCACTTACCACCAGAACTCCCCTCCCTGCAGAACGCAACCACAGGTAATGCTTCAGCTCCATAGTTTACTCTTGGATTAGGGTTGTTATGATACCAGAATTTTTAATTGGATGCCAATAACAGGCAAAATTCCTTTCATGCTAGTTTCCCTTTTTTGTTTCTTTTGTGAAAACTGGGCCTGGCACCATAAATATTGAAATTGGTGGTAAAATCTTTCATGTTAATGACTGTTTTATTGCACAAGGTGTCACCAAAATGCTACTGTAACAAGGGCCGCTATCGTCACCTAAAAATTACCGGGAATTTCAGTTACGATAAGTGAACCTACTACCTGCAGAATTATATAAAAGATATGAGTGAGAAGCACAAAACCAGTGGCAGCATCATTAATTTTTTTCAGCAGTCATTACCTAGAAACACTGGACCTCTGTTAGGATGGCCCATTCAATGGAATGGAACCTTTGCCGCATTCTGAGTGACCGTATAATAACCAATGTTATTTGCTTCACCTCAGTGCTTTAACTAAGTATATACTGCATATAGTGTGAGTATATACTGCATATATGAGTATATATGACTAGATATAAGCAAGACATGTATCTATTTGATAAGAAATCATTTTTAATACATTTGATTATCCAAAATACTGAAATAATCTCATTTATATGTCATCTGCATTGCAACACTGTGTGGCTCTGCAACACCACCCTATCAACACTGAAGCCACACCTCCTGCAGACTCAAAACAGTTACGACTCTCGGCGCAGCAGTGTGTCCTCAGCGGCTTCATCCTCCTCCTGGGCGAACAATCAGGTGCGAAAAGGTCGCCTGCTTTACGCCCCTCTTGTCCTGGTGGATGAGGTGGGGGGCACTCAGCCCATGTGGGGTGACACCAACAGCAGCGCCAGCCTGCCAGCCACAGCCAGGGCCGGGTGGAACGCAGGCCAAGCCATCCCACTGTCCCAGCAGCGAACATACACCACCCTGAGGGTGCCTTCCCAGCACAGCCCCAGCTTTGTGGAGAAAGGGAGTGCTGACAGCCTCGTGGAGTCGGTCAGTACAGCTGCACTCACAGTTAAAGAAACAGTTCAGTAAAAAATAAAATCTACACAGATTCCCCCTTGCTGCAGAAGGAGTCAGTCACCCAAGAGGTGCTGGAGACTTTATCACTGGAGCTATGAGGCTAATGTTCTGTAGGTAATAAGTACAGAAGCTTACCTGAAGTTCACACTGTGCAAACTGCATGCTTTAATGATCACTTACTTTTCTCAAATCACATCAAGTCGTTAAGTAATCAAGGTGTTCCGACTTGCTTATGTGCTTCTTCTTACCTCACCAATCTTGAAGCCTGAATGTTTTTTGCCCATTACACAATGCTGAAGCTTGTCTTACTTGTTAGATATTTTAGCCTTCAAACTGTAAACATGTCTTGGCTCATCAACTACATTTGAGGTGAAGGGAAAACTGTGTAAATTAGATTGTTAGCTACATTGGTACTTCAGTGAAGGTCTGTTACACAGACATCCCAACTTGCAAAAAAACTCTGCAAAAATAGCCAGGCTAACTATGTAAGAACAGTATTTCTTTTAATCACATTCTTCAACTATTAAACATACATTTTATACATTCAAAAGTCATTAAAATATGTACTTGTATTGTTCAGCTCATAGAGTCGTTTTAATTTCATTACAACTTAAGCGAGTCTACACAGAGACTGGCTTCAAGATGTAGCTCCTTGGCAGCTGGCCAGCTAGTTTAAATGACGTTAGTTATGATAATGAACAAATGATGCCTGTTAAACTCACCTCAATGTGTCTTTTACAGTCATTTTACCCCTCTGTGGACGATGCTGAAATCACTTTTGCAAACAATGCAGCTTGCAGCACGGTCATTACTTTTTACTGCTATGGGGCAGGTGTACACCTTCGTATAATCTGAAGTGAAATGTGTTTTATATCTTTTCTTTACGGGCAGTCTGCCATGGCAATACTGGACAGCATACCAAACTGATAGATCAGAGAGAGAGGTGGACTGTAAAGCCTTCCACTGAGAAAACTGATAGGCCTACTTAGCAGAAACAGAGGGACCAGTCAGAAAGCTCCCTCTCTTTTACTCTCTCGTTGCATTAGTCAGTCACTCACTCTCCTTCTCCAAAGATTCTAGATAAGCTCTGGGATCTTTGCTTTCTCATTTGCGTGCTCTTACTCTCACAAATCTTCGGGATATTGCATATAATCTGTGGGCATCAGGGAGCCACTATCAATATGTGGAGGCTCCCGGAACGTCCGGGAGAGGTGGGATGTCTGGTTACACATTCAGATGATGAAGTTATATAGAAATGGTAGCTTACACAGTGTTTTACCCATAGTTTGCTGCAAACTTTTTTGTGTGTGTTCCAGGTATTCATTTACTGAGACATTGTAATTAGAAGCTATATGCATGTTTTACTGGATAAATGTGAATAAAAGGAAGAAAAGAATACCGTGGATTCCTAACCCTGTGAATATCTCCTTGTTTCTTGTTTTCTCCCAACATCTCCATAGATCCTAATATCTGAGGGCTTGGGCCTCTACGCTAAAGATCCAAAATTCGTGGACTTTGCAAAGCGAGAGATTGCAGATGCGTGTCACATGACCCTGGACGAGATGGAGACAGCCGCAACAGACTTGCTGAGTCGAGGCACAGCGGGGCAGCCGATCAGACGCTTCGAGGAAGACCTGTCTGATGAGATGAACTGTGTGATTTCATACTGAGGGTTTTCTGTGCAGGAGTGCGAGACAAAATGAGAGAGGAGGGCAGAGGAGTATTAAGCACTGCTGGACCTGGAGTACTTTTACCACAGGAGGTTCTGTTGTATAATGTATATAGGATTTGACTGACTGATTCGTACAGAGTAAAATGTGTCTAACTTTCAAATTACTGCAGGGAGCTTGGACTGAAATTGCATAACCTGAATGTTCACATCAGCATTACCCAACAAGCACCACACTCAATAACAATAACAGCACAGTTGTGACTTTTAGCAAATTTTGTCTTCACATTACCCTCAGATCAGTACGATTTGAACAAGATTACTTTTATTGGGGGAGTTCCTGGTAAACAGGACACGCATTGCAAATTTGTACTGATTTAAAGTGACTATTATTATATTACCTCCTGTGGTAAAACAAGTCCACCTTGACTAGGGCTTTAGAGAGAAAGATGAAGGAAGAGGCAGGCAGAGACAGCGAGGAAGTCGAAGAGTGGCTAAATGGCTCTTTTATTAACACTAATCTTCCTAATTTACTCTCGTGTCTTGACCTGTGCTGATGATTTGCTCTCACTGGAATGGATCCACATTTGGACCTGACTGTTTTATAGGAACTAGCAGAGTGGAGCAATGTAAAAGGATTTCTCCAAGGTTTTGAACAGGTAAGAACAGTCTCTGAGAACAAAACTGTGGTTTAAACACAGAAATCTGAAGTAGCAGCCATTTTCCAATATTATGATACAGTGCCGCTCAACAGATGTTTTCAGATGAAGACATCTGATATGCTGACCTGTACCTGATCCAAAAAAGCACATTTGAAAAGAAATGCAGATATTATGTGCTGTGTAAGGTGTCCCAAATGCACTACTAGACACTTTCTGCATCTATTTATATCCTCTGCTCATGTCAGTTTATTCCTGAAAACCCATTTTTTATTCCGTTTACTGTTCAGTGTTCTTTACAGCAGCACTAATTTATACAGTACCACTATCAAATTTACAAAAAGCATAATCCTACTTTCAGTACGCATAACAATCTGTCAATATTTAATCATATCCCAGTTATCAAGAATTTGTGTCTATCAGATGTATATAAGAATGCCTAAATATACAACAGCAATATTTTAGTATTACAATCATTTAGGTCTTGTGAGTATAAGCAGAAAATGTGATAAAATACACATTCTCAAATGCAAATATCTCTTTTTTATTTCCGCAACACAAAATATAGTTTGACATTAGCTCTGTTATTGTTTCTGCTGATACTCCAGTGTTTTATTGGTGTAATAAAATGTTACTTTTTCTGAATTTCCAGATTTATTTCAAGCGTTCTCTTATTTTCCTAGCATGGACCTTATTTCTCTTTGAAAATGATGACCCTCATACCCTCATTCTAGGTATTTTAATTCTTTCTCAGAATTTCACACACTCGGACCATGCAATCTTGGCCTGTACAGTGTTTATTAGCTTTTCTGGGTGTGTTCAGATAGAGGACAGAAAAGACTTGAACCGGCTGCTACCATCTGGACCAAGTGAAAAGCATCTTCTAAGGCCGTTCTTCATGCTTCTCTTTGTTTATTTATTTCAGAATGTTACCATTATGGATAGATTCTGCGACAGTCCTGAAAGTGTAGCACAAGCATGCCTGAGGTCTTACATAAAAGCATTTGCCATTTTTAGAAGCACATGACCATGATGCTGCAGGGTCACTCTGTTGGTTTCTGAATAAACAGGACGTAGTTTTTTTCTTACATTTGTCCAACACTGTAATATAAATGCTGAAAAAAATGTTTACTGTTTATTAGAGCATTATACATATAAATGATATATATATATTATACAGAGGCCAGCAGGCTCAGGCCTCCCTGCTCACACACTGTTAAGCGCGTCAGACCAAGGATTTGCGTTTCCCCCTGGGGGGAGAGTCTTTGCTACGTCTGCAGATCCAGAGAGCCAGCAGTGGTTCTAGGCCAGTTCTTTTTGAGCACGCCCCACAGATTCATTACTAGGGAGGGCTGTAGCAGTGCTGGGATTCAGACTCTTGGTGATGGGGCAGTTAAACAGTTGAACAATGGTGCTTACATGTTTTCTGAGAAACAGTGAAACACAAAATTTACCTGTGCTCAAACAGTTCTTCATGATGACAGACAGAGAGCATTATATGCATCAAGATAAAGTTCTAGTCTGCAAGTGGGAATTAGCAGTGACCAGGGGGAAAAGGGAGAAAAGCTCAGTAAAAAAAAAAAAAAAAAACACACACACACATACACACACAAACCTCAAAGTCATTTTCATGTAGGAGGTTGAAAGTTCTTGAAGCAGAATATGACCAGAAGGAAATGTCCATGAGCTACAAGTTGGCGTGAGACTGAACACTCAGATGATCCTCATAACTGCACCTAAAAACCAACAGAAAAGAAGGGAGAGATTATATACGACTGGTACATTAATGGTGGTACATTAACAATAAATGGTGAATGAATATGAGACATTTAAGCTAGATAAGCCTGTGTGTGTCTCTACAGACTTGTAAGAATGTGGAGAAGTCTTGCGCATGGGCATTTGAGGGTTCTGTTGTATCGCAGTGGGATTGAGATCAGTTTAGGTTTCTCATGCTGTACACTCTGCTTAAGCAGTTTTCTTACATAAATTCTAAAAGCTGAACACTTTCAGCTTTTGCATTTCCAGTGTCGTGTTTCCTCCCATGCTGTACTTTTACATAATTACTTAATTATAGTTTATAAAAGTTATTCAGCACAAATAGATTCCAACTTCACCCTGTATGCGCATGGTGTAATTTACCACCACCACACTTGGGGCCTGCTGGGCTAAATTACTGCACATTAGCATTTCATTTTAAAATAGCAACATCTAATGACATTTCTTTCATTTCGATAGTTAAACAGGCTGTAAGCACCACCACTTTTTAAAAAACACAAAACAGCACACTGTAATGGCAATGTGATGCAAAATGTTAAAAAAAAAAAAAAAAAACCTGGCTCACCACTAAAATCAAATCACCACAAAAAAACAAATCAATAATTCTTCTTGATGAGGGAATCAAATTAACAGAATTTAAGTAAGCTAAAAGTTTTTTTATATAAAAACAAAAAAAGAGGCTAACATCTGATAAAAAAAAAACTGAGAAAAGTGTGATAAAAATGTGATCAAAACTGTTTAAGTGTGCTTAAATGTGGATCCAGCATGGAGTCAAAGCGCAGGACTGAAACTGCTTCAGTTCTACACTACAAGACACTACAGTGAAACACACTCACACAAACACACAAGGGTGCAGGTTTCTCATTAACTGTTCTAGACTCTTTTATTTGTATAGATGGTCCTTTAAACTATAGTTTAAAGAACCATCTATACAAATAAAAGGGTCTAGAACAGGGGTCTCCAACCTTTTTACCTCTGAGAGCTACTTTGACAAAATGAAAATGGCCGAGAGCTACTCATTTTTGTAACATTTATTCTCATAGCTTATTTCAACCCAAATAAACTGAATAAGCTTATTTGCCTGAACATTAACTAAATGTTGGCATTCACAACTCACATTTTGTATTAAAACAACACAAAAAATATTCAGTTCACCTGCCTCTGCATTTTGTATTTCTGTATGCATTTCTTTCTAGTGTATCTCACATTATTAACTGAAACTTGAATGCTATCAAAACAAAA
>JBBPCZ010000017.1:3056238-3092418 GCA_037974445.1 Brycinus macrolepidotus | reverse complement strand
CAGGTGAGATACAGTGAGGTAGAGAGGCAGGTGAGATACAGTGAGGTAGAGAGGCAGGTGAGATACAGTGAGGTAAAGAGTTATGTTTGTGTTATAATAAACAGTAAAAAGTCAAATTCTAGCCTGCCTTTTAACTTTAAAAGCCCTCTTTAACTATTTCATCCTATTGACTGTCACTTAATAGCTCGTTAAATATCTAACTATTGTGATCCTCATGATAATTGTATTAGGTGGCTTTATATAGGTCAGTAGTGATGAATAAAAAATGACATTTTCTGGCTAATAAAGGTACTCAAATGGTGAACATGCTGTAAATTTCTTCATTAGCGAGGAATATTGAGTGTATTTTTAGTAAATACATGCAAATGTAGAAAATCTCAGTGCGTGCAGAAACTTTTGAGTGCTAGTGTACTATGTTGTAAATCCACCTTTAAGTGTGTTTTACAAACACTGAGGAGCAGAGTGTCACAAGAACGCAAAATATAAACTTCGTTAGGAAGACTTTCGTCCCTGTTTGTTTACTTTCCCTTCCTGAAGGAAACGCTCTCTATTCACTAAGTGTTCCTTAACTGCCCGGAAATCACAGGCAGGAAAAGGAACAGACCAGAAGCTCGGGGCACATCAAAACGCAGACGAGCCTATTCTTGCTGAATAGAAGGCCTACTTTAGTTCTCTACACTCTGTGATGCCTTCTGAGCAAAGTTTGAAGCCGTATGTCTGTGTGTGCGATTAAATTTAAAATTTGAACTCATTTCCCCCGTGAAATAAAGCATAAAGGTGTCTTTTTGATCTTAGCCAGGAAAGTCAGCCTCAGGTCTCCCAGCATATTGTAGTGTGAGAACAAGCGCCAGCCCCTGACCTTTTCACCTTCAGCCAATAAATGTGTAACCAGTTCTTCTCATGAAATGCTAATAATTACTGGACTAGTAATTTAACGTAGTTAGTACCATTGTCCTGCTGGTTGTACTGCATCAGATATGTAAAAATATTTATTAAATACAGTTGTATACAAAGGTTTAAACACTCCTAGTCAAATCACATGTTTGTTGATAATTTGTGAGTGAAAATAAGTTCAGTTGCGTAGCTCAGTTTGTGTTGGTCATCCTCATTCACCGATGGACAGTTTCTGGCCACAGGACACTGTAGGTTGGTGGACTATTCTCAGTCCAGCAGTGATGGTAAGGTGTTTATCAACCCCAGCAGCACTGCTATGTGTGATCCACTCTGTGCAATACACACACACACACACACACACACACACACACACACACACTACCATGTTAGTGTTACTGTTGTGCTGAGAATGATCCACAATGCAAATAATAATAATGTTGTTACAAACAAATTTTTTCCATCTGTCCAATTAAGTAACACATTTATTGTTATTTTTAACACATACAAATCTTAAACACAGGCGTTTTAGCACAAAGACATGTTCGAATTATACAGTTATAATGTGTTCGAAGTTGTTCTTTTTTTGTCTAAATTCACCATAACAAGCCTAAAAATGAACAAAATCCACAAACTTCTAACTAAATTCAAATGATTCTTTGATTTCTTGTCAAGTTTACATTTCAAACGTAAGACCCTGAGACTTGAAAACATTTCAGTGATACACAATATCATGTTTTTTTTTTCCTGAGGTTTGGAAACAAACTGAGTGCACCAGCAAAACAGCGGCACTATGTTTAAAAAAGGGTTCAAAAAGAGTACATTGCACTAGTTGTTGTTTACAAGCTAATTGTTCAAAACCCTTGCAACTGTTGTGTGTTTTAGAAGTACTGACCAAAACAATAATATACTGCGAAAAGCCCTTCATGACATTTCATCGCATTTCCCACCTGAGGTCAACTTTTTGTACCAACGATGGTCATCATTCATTTTTAAGAATTAAGCAGGTTTTAAGACTAATATCGACTAATAAGGTGTTTGTAAATGGCCTCCTTTTCCTGTCTTGTGCCACATTCAGAAAGAAGTCAGAGGTCTAAAACACTCCTTATAACTTCAGCATGAACAAGTGACACTAAATTGCTTCTGGCAGAATAGGCAGATATATGTAAATGTGTTGGGTTTTGTGACATCACAAAAGTAATGAATTTAAAACAGGCTGGTTTTTCAGCTCAGATGTACAGTCTGGGGGGCGAGTGGTATGTTTTAAAACCTGATCACATACTTTGTTAAACTCTTTCATTTAAAAAAAGGCAGGACAGTTTGGTTTCTTATGATATGGGCCCTTTAACAAATTGTGTGTGGTAGTTCTGAGAGTGTACTTGAAGTAACATTTGTTTTCTGTAAAGCTGCTTTGTGGGAACGTTGATTGTAAATTGCTATATGAATAACATTGAACTGAACTGAATTGAATAGTTTTTTTAAAATCAATGTAGTAGCACTCAGTTCTGGCCTTGTTTTCCTCAGAGCTTTGCGCAGATCAGTTGTAGCACGACTGACGTAAGCATCACGTTTAGAGTTTTTGGCCCCTGTAGAACTGCAGTCGGAGGGACAATTGAGAGGAAATTTTCCCCGAGGGTGTGGACAGGAATTCACTTCGGGAGCATCCTGTCTCACAGTAAGAGGAGGGAGGCCATCTTCCACAAACCCCCAATCTTTCATTTCACTGTGCTGTACTGTGCCGTTTTTGTTTGTAGCTGTCTTTGTTTCCTCCTTTCTCTCAGGTGTCTCTGAATATCTAATGTAAACATAAACTATAGGTAACTTATCCCCTCCGATATCTGCCCCCTGATAAGGAAGTTTATTACGCTTCATCATAAATCCATTTCCCAAGTCCTGCCAGGACAAGCCACACAGCGTTAAAGCTGTATGAAAAACTAAAACCCTATATTTTATCCTGAAATCATCCTCTTCCTGCATGATTTATTTGTCAGCTTTTAGCGTCATGTACAGTTTGAGCGTATTGAAGTTTGGTTTTCTGTAATGGAATATCATCCAGGGAAGCAGCCCAGAGTTTGGCCAGGTGTGCAAATGCTTACACAGCATTATTCTCCCCTGAGTTTCAACTCATTTCAGCAGTTAAATAAAGAAGTGACTTAAAAATGGCAGAAATAAAGCATGTGTCCTCTTATCTAACCCCTAGGATGAAAACCCTTATAGTTTCTCTCATTACTTTGCCAAGCATTCAGTTCACATTACATTATTATTTAATTAGTAATATTTATTGAAATTATATAATGAATTACACAATTAGATGTGTAAGGAACTGCATTTTAATGTCAAGCAATTTCAGAAATTCACAAAATAAGACTGCATTTCTCTGCTTGTTTGAGTAAGCAACAAAAAGAAGGATTTGCTAAATTGTTTTTAAATGTCTGTTAGTGCTGACAGTAACTGACTTTAAACTTTAGTTCTTTTCATATTTGGTCCCAACTGATATTAACATTTTGAGACTAACACTAGTTTTAAATGCATAATTCAAAAAAGTCATTCAGAGTGGTTTGGTGTGAAACAGGCATGGGTCTATTCGAACAGTCATTAAAATAAATAAATCCAATAGTTTATGCGACCATGGTCTTGTCTTTAAGAATATATATATTCTTGTAGCTTGTTATCTTGTATCTTTATCTTGTTTGAAGCCACTGCCACCTGGCTTGTTAATGCTCCCCCCCGCTAGAACGATCGCTCATCCCTAAACCCCCTGCCCCCCACTCGCTAGCTCTGTTGCTCCCCCACTGTGCAAAAAAAAAGAGAGAAATGTGTTTGTTAGTTGTTCTTCTGAGGGGGATGAATGCGGGATCTTCGAAGATTAGGCAAATAGTTCCTGGTGATTTTCGAATAGTAATTTTGCTTAAACGCCCATCCTTAATGTGAAATTTAAAAAAAAAAAATTGAATCGTAATTGTTCAGTGTTTGTGAACCAGACATCTGAACTATTGTTGTTTTTAAAGCTTCATTACAGAAAGTTATTCCAAAAAATAGTTGTGAATAGACTCCCAGATGCCTGAAAACAGTTTTGACATAGCACATAGTTTTTTAATGCCTAAATGGCGGAGGGGTACATGTGCAATGTTGTAAGACAGATTTACCTTTATTTTGCCGCAATCAACATTACAAATAAATGCTTAGAAGACACAAGAAGGTTCACTGATCATTTTGGATAGCAAATAAACTGGCTCTAATTGTGATGTAGATATCGTGAACCCTGGTTCCTATCAACAGCACTGTTAAGAGATCCAAGTCTGTAAGTTTCTCCACAATGAACCATCGAACCACTCCGAATGACCTTGATCTCAACAGTTGAATTACTCATCCATTTTGGGAAAAAAAATACATTCTACTTTAAAGGGCCGAATAATTTGATTATCTTCTGATATAGTTTTACATTCATATTTCAGATTTTCATATTACATTTGAAATAGTTTTGTTTATGGAGGCAATTAATGTTTGATCCTATTGCTGGGAAAATGCAGGATTGAACCTCGGATCATTGGTAATTATCAGTGTGTTAACTGCAGTATTTCATCAATATTAGTTGATTTTATCAGTTAATCAATGTATTGGTCGTCATGTACTTAATTTGTTGGTATTTTTAGCCCTTAGTAGTCACGGCCATTGCTGTCAATCGCTGTAGCTCAAGAACATAAGCAGATGTGTGTTGAAAGGGCAGATTATAGATCTGTACCACGTTTGTGTGAGATCTTTGATGTAAATGTAAGGAAAGGTTATAGCATGTGTTCTTATTTGTGGAAAAAACATCCGTAAATAGTATTAATAGTATCAAATCAACAATAATAACTCTTGGCTTAACAATGACAGGCTGGGCAGGTAATTGTGTTCACCTGTATTTAATCTTCTGAACAGCAGTGCAGGAGGTATGGAAACCAGTTAAGTAAAATGAGCCAAAACCATTTAACTTCTTTGGTACAGAACCAGGCTGACGGGTTTTCCCATGCGTGACTACGAGTGTTTAATGGCAACATTTAGATGGCATGTAAAGGTTGTTATAGAATTCAATGTATGAGCAGTTAAAAATATCTCTCTCAGTTTCCTCTTTTCTCTCTCACTCACTTTCTCTCTCTGAAGTGTTTCCTTTCGACAAGCTGAAGTAATTAAGCATTCAGCAAGAAGAAAGGAGCTGAAAACAATCCTCCTCCCTCTCCTCCTCCCCTCATGCTCTCACTCGTTTCTTTCATTCGTGAATAGCTGTGGTCTGGTTTCGGTTCAGTGAAGTGGCAGAGTGCACCGATCCCACCAGCAGTGTTTGTTTTAGCACACGTGTTTCCATAGATCTCTCCCTCCTGGCGTCAAAAAGGTGCCGGCCCATCCACACACTTTTGTTTTTACACCCTCTCACTCTCTGTATCTCTGGCTGTGTGCTTTTAAAGACGTACTGAAGTATTATTGTGCTCTTTGCGAAAGGTTTACACAGCTTAATTATTTCAAAATGTTCATGTCTTAGCTCTTATACCGTAAGAAAGGTGCAATATCAGCCAAAACTTTGGACACACATGAATGCATGTTTTCGTAATCTTAGACATTTCAATATAAAGGGATATTCTTAAATGCTTGAGATTTCATTTTTGTAATTTAGGATGTACTTCATGTAAAAATAAATTAAAAATTACTGTATGCTCACATTGTGTCTTAGTGTTATGATGTATATTGGACTCCTTATCAAAGTTACGTATATATTAGGTAGGGTGAAAGTCTTATGCCATATTCAAAATGAGCATATGTAGTCCAAAAAGAGGCTGTCCATACATACTTTACATTAGAGCTGTCACTAGCACTTTATTAGTAATTTATAAAAGTGGTCTAATGATTATTTGAAGCATATACATATACAAACAGTTTGTATCAGCAAAAAATACATGGAATTTGTAAGTGTATGTATGTATATATATATTCAGAAAGCCAATTCATTGAGAATGTAAATGTTATTAATTGATTTTTATTTATTTATTTATTTAGCGACCGTGACAGCCCTTCTTCATATAAATAGTTACTGAGCAATGAGACTTTTTTGACATGGTAAGAATGGTAAATTTGTGACAGAAATATCAAAATCATGTTGTAATATTTTATTACTTATTTTTCCGAAGAGTATTTATGATGATTCGAATTTGGTCAGTCATTCTTGTGTGTGAAGAATTCTTTTAATACACATCCAGGCTTGGTTTTTTATTTATGTAATAATTTAATTCAACTTAAAGAGCATTTATTTTACCTTAAACAATGACTTATGATGTAACTAACTATAGAACTGATGTAAACTATATAGGTCTAAATAATTATGTATTGCAACCTGAAAGTACAGCAAAATAACACTAATAACATTTTGACTAAGAAGACATTTGTGCCCTAAATAATTTAAAACCTGTTTTAGGTTATGTGTGCCTTTGGAACTGTGCCGGTTTGAGGAGCACTGCATAAATTCCAGTGGGCTTCTGTAATGGCCAACTCAAAAGATTCCCCTTAAGACAACATGGTGAACAAAGGGCCATCCCTGTGTCGTCCCACAAAGGCTGGCGATGACACTTTGCCTTCAGCTAAGCTTCTCCACACTCTAGTTTAAAGTGCAGGAGGCAGACAGCAGGCTAAGGCACGCTATCGTTGTTTAGACGTCGGCAATGTTGCTCTTGAAATTAGCCCTCCCACTTTTGCATGCTTTCCTCATCTCCCCCACAGTGTGAATGTGGTTAAGTGTGTGAGAGGCAAACCTGTATTTTAGTTTTACGAGTACAATCTGCATGCTTGCACACAAACACCTGAGGCTTGGCATGCGAAGAAACTCCCACAGATGGAAAATGAACCCTGTGTGTGGGAAAACTAACTCTTCATTTTATGGCTCTATTTGTTCCAAAAGACTAATAGTAAAGCTGTGCTGGAGATCTCACATGGTGTACAGCAACAGATTTGTAGATATCTTAAAGCAGTTTCCTCCAAGCTGATATAATCTAAACTAGTCAAACTGACTGCAAATGTGGTCACTTTTGGTGTAGCTGAAAGTAAGGTTTGCTTTTTTAGGGTTGCACTGGAGCTACAATGCTAATGTAGCGGACACATAATGTAAGCGTATGGCCAATCAGTTATAATTATGCAAATTGCATGCCTAAATCATCATTGGAAGTAAGCACAAATAAACGTGCTTAAATAATTTTGGATACCATATTACATACTGAGTGACTGTGTCTTTGATCTAAAGTAGACAAAAGCATTTTAAATAGCTAAAAACAGTAGTTTTAGCCATTTTGCCATCTAAACATGACTGCATAAGTGAAAAACTGTACATTTGAAAGTGAAAATGCTTAACTACCTAAAACAAAAGAACAGTTTTACTTTTGTGCCCCCAGATTCAAGGCCTGCTGATGTTTCCACAGTCCTGAACTTGTAAAACCTTTATAACATCATGCCATTCTGTTAGCTAAAGGTCACTGAACCAAAGCCACTTGTAATACCTTTGCTATGCACACAGATGGGTTATTTCTGATGCTCTTAGGGTTTCTGTGTCAGTCTGGCTCAAGTGAAGCGCACATTTGCTTTTTTTTTACTCCATGTGCTGGAGCTCAGGACAGTCCTGTAAAGCTGATTGCTGAAGTCAGCAATTTTAAAGCATAGACACCACAACAAAAGACCAAACAGAAGAGTAGCATGATGACAGAGGTGAAGAGGAAAAAGCCAACGTGACCAAGTGAAGGGGAAAAAAGAGAGAGGAAGGGTGTGTAGTATCTATTCTGTGAACATTTCTTTCCTTGTGTCTCTATAAAAGGGTCAGCACACACAAAGACATACACCACATATACAGGCATTATGCACTCTCAAATGGATGAAATGTCACACACACACACACACACACACACACACACACACACACACTCTGTGTTTTATAACAGCAGTTCTTTTTTTTTCAGTCCAAGGCTCCCTTTGTGGATACTAAATGCCATTGTGCCCCCCCCCCCACCAGAACCTTGTCCATTTGCGAGCTTTCTCCACTACTATCACTCTTTATTTTCATATAAGAGACATAGTTCTGCTCTATGTCATGTTTTATGGACCACCTTTTTAGATATGGTCAAAGCAGATTTTAAAGTATAATAAAATTAACGACCTGTCAGCACCCTGCAGTCCCCTGTTTTTGAACCGCTGCTACCGGTAATTTTCACACTTGCACCTTATTTCAGTGTGTTTGCATAATTATATAATAAATCATGTAGGTATGAAATGAATTACATTTACATTTGATTTACATTCTTTACTGACAGGTTTGAGTCTGCGCCTCTGACTTTTTGCCATTTGTGAGTGTTATTGAATGGAGAGGTTTATTATGGCTGTGCCTTGTATGCAAGGACTGGTCAGTGGTCTGTTGTGAGCAGCAAATCACGCACACACACACTGCACTTAAGAACTAATCCTCTTTCTAAACTCCCTCCCTCAGTTCTACAAGCTGGATTGACGGAACACATCTGCCCCCCGAGCACTCCCCGCACCCTTAACAGGCCATGAGACACCGTTTGACACGAAAACACTTCAAAGTAAAAACAGTCTACAGCATTTAAAAAGCACGCCGTACTCCTTTTAGGAGAGCGTAAGGAGAGAGCCAGTGCTGTGGCTGGCCATATGGATGTGCTTTTACTCGATGAAGACGAGATGAAATCATTAATCCCCAGCTTTGAAAGCAGCCAGTCAGATCTGACATTTTCATATATGCATCCGGAACGTACAAAAACAAATGGGTAAGAATCCAGACAGGTAACTTTCAGACATGTTTATATTACATTATAGCAACTGATGCAGATAGCATGTCAAAATACACAAATCCAATCAGGTGAAGACCAAACGCAAACTGGATTGAAGCATTGCAACCTGCTGTGTAAATGAAGTCCATGTATCACCGTGCACGCTTTTAGAGGTGGGGGAGGCACCTTTACCATCTATTTTGTTTTGCAGTGTTTTATTGGGGTCTCTCTCTCTCTCTCTCTCTCTCTCTCTCTCTCTCTCTCAGGAGGAAGACCCGGACCGAGGTCAGCCCTGTATGAGATGTGGAGAGCAGTGTCCAGGCTTCCGCATGCATGGCTGGAGGTAAGACATTTTTTCTTTAGTGTGTGACGAGTAGCGTATTGCAAAGTGATGCCACATCTGTAACACATCCTAAAAAAGACAACTTCAAGTTTCTGGCTGTACCTGTCTGTGTGCTTCACATCACTGGTTAACATTAACAGTCAGACAGCACAGCTGCAGTAGAAGGCCTAGCAGTGTTCAAAGGTATTTCTCCATCTTCCTCCTCTTTCCCAGCAGCTGTTTCATGCTGTTGCCCAGGATTTAGCTGTCAACCCTTTGAATATTTTTTAAGATTTTGTTCCAGTCTGTCCTTCAAACATCAGTGAATACCCAATCAGTTTCATTGCTTTTAAAGCTCCTCCTGCATGTCTAGATTAAGGAAATCTAGAAGCTCTGCATATTAACTCTGAATATTTGCATATTCATGTGCTACACTACACAGAAAAACCTTTAAAACTCATTTAAGGTGTATAATTGCACTTCACTGTTGTATTTTTGAGGGAGGATGTACAGGGTTACCTGTACAGCATCATGTTTTTTTTTACAGTGCAGGATATGGCAGTTGGTACACAAATACTACCCTTTTGTGTGACAACATTTTTTGATGAAGGATAATGTTTTTGACTTGCTAGGGCATGACTTTTTTAAGGGCCCTGAGACAGGCGAGGGGTATCTATAACAATTAGCATGCCTAAAGTGGTGTCTTTGTGCAGTTGCCTGTAAGGTGCAGGTTATGGTCACATTATCGGCTCTATTGCTCAGTTCTGATTTTCTGCTTAGATCTTTTGTGCCTTGACCGTTCACATTTGTGTGTGAAGGTGGGCTGAATTTGCCTCTGCCCTGAAATTACCTGCATGTGAACACCAAATATGGCACATGCATGATCTGATCCACATGTCTTACAAACAGTACTATTTGTGAGGCAGTCAGTCAGTACAATTGCTTTATCACAGACATTATCAGCAAGGTAAAAAGGCTGGATGCTTTTGTTACTGCTAGCATTTCTAAGCAAAGAAATGTATGGGATTAGTGTTGTGTGATATTGTGGAAAAAAACTGAATTCCAATCTGACTGTTCATTATAGTGGCATTGCAACATGTTGGATATGTGTCTGATCGAGTACCTCACCTGCAAGTGTCTCAAACGTCTCAAAGCGAATTTGAAAATCTCATATTTTTGTGTTCACACTGGTCTGGACTATCAGATAAGTATCACATTTAGGTAAATCAGATTTATGGCACTTTAAACCTGTAATGTGAGCATAACCATAGATGCCAGTTTTGTTAGGGTCTAAAGATCAGACAGACAGTCTGCAGACTTTTAGTCTTCAACATCAGCCCTTATGGCCAGAAACACATCTGTTTTGGTGAAATTGGGGTTATAGTCCAGAAATGTTTTGTGGTAAGAGGAAAGAAATGTAAAGGAGCCTCACAAAACCCCCCTTAGATGCCTTGAATGAGCTCATTAGAATTGATCAGCATAAGTAGATTAGTATGTGTGGATGGGCATACAATCTATTCAGCACACGCAGACCTTCCTCTGATCAGTGCAGGATAGGAAATTACAAATTACTCAGAACATTATATAATACATATTACATATATTCTATACAATCCCTCTTGGTAGTGTTGAGTATTAAAATTAAAAATAAACCATTGCCTACAATTCAGTAATGACTGAGTGCCTATAATATAGTGACAGACTTTAATCAGTATGTTTTGATTCAGCTTAATAATAAGAGCTATTTTTTGGAACTACTGCCTTTATTCTCTGTAACAGTCTGAGAGCAACAGACATTTGTTCATTCCCTCATCTCTAGATCCCCGTAGAAGATTATGTTGCTAAGTTTAGATACGAGAAATCAGTGTTTACGGAAAAGCAGTCCTTCGAACTATAATACATATTCATCCATCGCCAGCTGTTGGTCCATGTGACTTTTTCTGATGTTAATCTCTGTGATTATTGAACCAATATACAACCAATATTTCAGAGTTCTTCAATTCCAGATATGCCAGTGTGTCATTGCAGTCATACCAAAGACAAACAGACACTCATGAGTAGGTCTCCTAACCACTTAAACTTTAAGGGCCTGTGAAACATATTAGTTTCATAGCAGTTACATGTAATTTTAATACTCAGTGGATAATAAGCCTGCAGTTTGAGGACCTTT
This sequence comes from Brycinus macrolepidotus, assembly GCA_037974445.1. Taxonomy (NCBI): domain Eukaryota; kingdom Metazoa; phylum Chordata; class Actinopteri; order Characiformes; family Alestidae; genus Brycinus; species Brycinus macrolepidotus. The sequence continues at coordinate 3,081,239 of JBBPCZ010000017.1, read as the reverse complement.
TAATCTTTCTTGCTCTTTCTTTCTCACGCTGTCAGTCTCTCTTTGTATCTCTCTTTCCCACACACTTTGACATAATCCCTTTTGTGTAGTCACCTTCAAACCATTTAGATATTTGTGAGAAGCATTAACATTGAATCAGTTAGAGTTAATTGCCCAGATAAGATATATAGAACAGGTTTCAGAATAGTTTCCAGCTGCACTTTCAATAAAGGCCCTCAAAGGCACAAACACAAATCTGAGCGGGAGAGTCTTCCAACTGCAAATTGTGAAGGTTCTTCTAACTGCAACCTGTCCAGACCCCACCCACAAATGTGTTTCTTAGCTACTGTTGTGAGGGTGGAAAAGCTCTCCAGCAAAAATCTCATTCTACCTATTGAGGTACTCTAGTGAACTACAAAAATGAACTAAATGTGTAGTGCATTATTAATGTCAAATTTATTTTGGACACATGTTTTTTAGGAATAAATGTCTGGTTGATAAGCTAAGCAGAAAGTTTGCTGAAATCAGGTGTTTTTTAGACAGCTAAGCTACTAGTGTAGCTGTCAAAGTTTTGCAGGTGTTTCACAAAAAATGTGACTTGTGCAAAAGTCATGGCACATTTTATATATATATATTTTTTTTTTCCAAAATGTTTGGTTCAGCAAATAAATAGAAATTGTGCAGTAGAATTTGCAGAAAATGCCATTTTTAAGTTTGTTTAATAAATATAAATAGGCAAATATGCACACTTTAGAAGGTCCTTTAGCCAGTGGCCTGTGTGAAGTAACCAGGCACTCAACTGGAAAAAATGCTACAGGACACATGTGGAATTCCAGAGGGTATGATGGTGTGTGCGTGTGGAAATGTGTGTGTGTGATTAGTGAATTAGTGAAGCAGAAGGTCACCCTGAACCCCAACACCTCTCAAAAGCTGTACATCAGTGTCTGTCCAAGCCAGGTCTCTCGTGCTTGAGTATTATTGAAATGATAGTGATACCATCCATTTTTATACATAACATAATGCCATACAGTGCCAGAAAGCACATTAGCGAGTCTATTTGAGATTTCTTGGGGGAAAGTATGTAAAGATTTAGGCATGCAATTTGTATGCTTATTTTGGTGCCCATAAGCTTCTATTACTTGTTACCTACATGAGCCTTGTAGCTTTAGTGTAAAACTAAAGAAGCAGACTTCAGACACCAAATGTGCTGATCGACTTCATTCAGGGAAAATTGGATTTTCTGTCAAACTATGTCTTGCAATAACAAGTGCATTATCACGGCAGACACGTGTGTAAAGTGGGCTCATAACATTTCAGACACAAGCTCTCTTTGCCAAACAGCTGTTATACAGCTGCACTGGTGGACATGAAGTGACTGAACTGGCTTTACACTGGCGTTTCTACTCTTTCTTTAGATGGAAACCTCCCTGCAGGAAGCCTGTAGGGACCTCTCTGACACCATACAGTGCGCCTAAAGACTAAAAAAAAAAAGTTTTCAAAAACCTTAAAATAATATGAGTCAGTGTATCTGTTCTTTTTGCCTTGTCATATTAGTTTCTCTTTCATTTACTTGTTTCTCGGCTTCTGGGTTCTCCCATCATCCTTCTTTTCCTTTCTGTGTTGTTTTGCTCCCCATGTCCATCTGTCTGGCCCCTCATTCTGTGTCCAGTCTAGGTCGTCAGAGTAATAAGATTAGTTCTTTCAAGTCCTGCTGCTGCTGCCAAGCCTGCAGCTATTGAGCCATCAGCCTCAGCACGCTTTACCCCCCTCTCTCTATTTGTCTCATTCATTTTGTATTAGCTCATTTTATCTGCCTTCATTTTTATTTTGTGTCTGCCTCCTTCTCTGTTTTTTCCTCTCAGCCCTCTTTCTTCCTAATTGATTCCTTCTTCAGTTGATTTGGGCCATTTTTGCTCATTTTCACTTCAGTTTTCAAATTTCATTTGAATGAGATGTTATTCATGGCTCATATGCCCTAAAGGGGACAAATAAGCCCCTTTGCTGACTGACCATAAACAGAGCAAATTCATGGTTAGCATAAATATGTTAACATGAAAGAACCGTAATCACTGATGCCCAAGATAGCATTGCCTTCTGTTGCATGTTGCATCTGGAATATATAATCTTTCCTCAAATCCAAACGTCTTCATACAAACCATGTTTTAAAACTGTGTGCAAACATGTCAAAACACCCCAAGCTGGGTTGTGGTTCTGGTTTTTTCCAATAGAATCCAGGGCCTAAGATGAAAGGACAGTGACAGATGGGGTTTCCTAGGCAGCGTTCTATATCAAATCTTCCTGCTAACTGACCAAATTAGCTACTCTAGCCGAGGTGTCAAAGGACCCATCCGTCTTGCCCAGATTGCCTTGTCCAGCACATATAGAACCAACATGTTTCATAAAGAAGGTTGTCTGGCCTGTGAGAGCACTTTATTAAGTTATGCACATGCTCGCAAAATCCCAGGACGTTTAAGACCAACTTGTTACCCATGCAGTAAACTAAGTGGGGATACCGCCATTTTCTGGGGTGCTCCAATTTAGAATTACCTAGGGAATTCGAATGTTCACCCCCTAATAACAGTGCACCTCAAAATGTAGAGGAGAAACGTGTTTCTTAACTGATCTACTGTGTATCACAGAGTGCACTGCAAATCAAACCATGCTGCAACAAATTTTTTACTCAGGATGGCAATCAAATTACCATTTGCTCCAGCTCCATGTACATTTTGAATTTTTAAAAAAGATTAAAGGAATTCTGCTACATTCTGTCAGCCTTTGATCTGTCATTAAGTTGGTAGCTACATGCTTGCTAATATCTATGTAGGTCGCCAGTTAACCAACAGATTGCCTAACGCTACTCGTCATCATTGCTACTCACCAAAATCAAAAGCTTGAAAAAATGTTTTAGCACCATAGTTTCTTCTTTGGGACCATCTAGAACATGGTTGAAGACTTGGTTAGTTTACTACACAAAGAACAAGAACTCAGAATGGAGCCCTATAAGGTCAACGTCTGCAGTTCACAAACTGACAGGCAGGCTAAGTGCTAGGCTAATTGTTACCAGTGCAAAGCTTACTGGATCATTCATCAGTCCAAGGGTGTGAGGTTAACACCACCCCTTCTTCTCAAGTGGGAGCTCATCCCACAGATTCAGTTGCCACATTAGTTCAGCTGAGGCCTTCTCACTCTAAAGCTCGTAATTATCTTGGGTTAGATACAAAGTAAGCTGGCTTATCTCTTATAATACCTTAATGGAAGTGGAACATTATTGGAGGACCATGTTCTGGAGAGGAACCAAGAAAGTTAGCCTACAGGAGAATCTGAGCCCTGAGTTATTAAAAAACGTGAAAGTGTGTGAACTGGAACAAGGGGTGAGAAAAGCTAGACTGACAAGCATGGAGAGACCAACAAACAAGATGACAAAGGCTTTTTTTTCCCCAGAGATATCCAAACAGATGAGTAGTTGTCAGGGTGTCATCTTAAGTCTTGTGTTGGACTTTCAAAAGATCCTTTCATCGAATAGCTTTTAAAGTGTTTCATTATTTAAATGTTTCTTTGAGTCCAGGATGAATTGGAACATGCCAGCATCACCATAATTGCTCTATTTGATTCTGTCAAATTAAGCCAAATAGTTATTTTTAAAAAGCAGTACTTTACTTTCACGGGCCCTTATCATGGAAACCCAAGTCTCCTCTCTTTATTTTTTAATTAAATAGTTTGATATAGTAAATACTGTTAAACTTTTAAAAAGGAACAATCACAAGTCCATTCATTTTATTTATGAAAACTAACACCTGGCCCACATTAGAGAATAATCGGTCCGATTTTGAGACTGATTTGCCTTTCCCAACAATCGCAAAAACGATACAGACACGGTCTTAAACAATTATCTTCACAGAATATCCAGTGGTGTGGGGTATCTGTAATCTAATCTGTACCCTTCCCATCTACTTCCAGTCCCGTCAGGGCTGCCCTGATTGTGAATCATACGTATTAAACAGGTTCAGTGTTTATGACTCATTATCCTGTAGTCTGGGGTGGACGCCAGTGCTCTGGTGGCATCATGCGTAAAGTAAAATTCTGTCGGCCAGTGAGAGCCAAACTGAATGGATCTTGTCCATCGTGCAGAAGAAATTCTGAGTGTGGTGACTGTATCAAGAGCTTGAGGAGGAGGAAGATATTATTATCCAGATGTGGAAACAACATGAATATTTATAAGTAATGTCTATATTAAAGTCTCCTGTAAAACACTGTGCTTGGCGTTTTCTGTGTTGAAAGCACACACCTACGGCATAGGCATAGCCTCGCTATCATCCTCCCTGTTTGTTTAGATCTTAAGTCATGTTAAATCCTGCAAGGAAGTAGTTTGTAAGAAATCTGTTTTTGAGAATCTCAAACATTGGTTGTGACTCATGTTTGAGAGCATAATCTGAAAAGGTATACTCCTTCATTCAGGGCAGATGTTGTAGTATGAAGACTTTGATAACTAAAGGTGTCTACAGACTGAGATCTTATAAGTTTATTGCAAACCACACTGTGTCCCATGCATATAATTACCTTGGGCAAGACATCAGATTTGATGTATGTAGACTGCATGATATAGGCTACGACACAAGGCAATATACAAGAATAAAATATCACCTGTGTGCGTCAACGATTGGTGCCACTATAGTGGTAAACAGTGAAGTGATAATCAAGTACAGGTAACACACTGTTACCTGCCATATGTACATGGATACCCCTCTACAACCTACAGCAGTTTAGTTCCACCCATTTATTATAAGTTATGGGCCTGAACTGTTTTTGTTTGTATAAGACACAATGCAGGCAAGTCAGAACAGAGCACATTTACATATAGAAGGTTTGAAGTCACAGTAATCAAAACAACTAGTTTAATTCTAAAAGTGGTTGGAAAACGTTCATGTAAAAATGAACAATGGCAGCTTTTGATATATACAACCACAAAACATGTCATAAATGGACCTCAGAAATAAGACAAGGAAAATGTAGGATGTGGGCCAATAAAAAAAGTACAAGGTAGATGTAGATGGATTGTCACAATACCAACATTTTGATTTCAATATTGATACCAAGTGTACTGTCACAAAGCTGGATACCAACAAAATACAATGGAAAAAACTGGAAACAATTGTGATCAAAACTCTCAGCTTACAGCTTAAAGGTGAATTCCACCACGTTGTTTTGCAGAATTTAACCACTTAGGTGTAAACAGAATTATTTGACTTGATGTGAAGTGGTTCAATGTTGAAAAGTGTACAAATTCAGACTTTTTGTGGTTACAATAAGTTAGTTGCAATGTATGCTGCATGAATATAGCAATTTTCTTTACTACCCAAAACAACCAGTGACACACACGTCTTTTTAGTTTTTAAATGTGATGAAAATATATTTTGTGTGATGACTATTTTGCGTTATAATGTCTTGTGCCATAAATAGATTTCAAAAACATGTTTTATGCCAAAGCGTTCTTTCAAAACTATTGCACAATAAGCAGGGTTTAAGCAGGGTTTACATGACCATTTTATGTTAGGATGTTCTGTTAGAGAGCTTTTTGAGGCATCATACTCTCCAGATATCTGGTTCACATCTCCACCACTGTGAACATCTCTGAGTCTGTAATTTTCTGCAGGACAGAGCATGTTACCTCAAACCACTCCGAATGATTTTGTTTACATCCCAACCATTTAATTATGCTGAAATTTTGTAAAATTGGCAGTATTTCTCTTCAATTAACATCTCTGATCTCTGATAAAACTTTCCAAATGTTACATAAATCAAATGAGTAACTAAATAATCTAAACACGACCTCATTCAACATGCTATGAGGGGATAAGCACATAGAATATGGCCTAACAGTGTAATGAATGGTAGAAAAAGGTATAACCAATAGAAGATTGGCTATACCTTGTAGTAATTGCTCCTAGAACAAGATCACATATATATATATATATTACAGAACAAAACTTCACCTGTATTTTTCAATTATGTTTTTTACCCATCTAGGTCAAACTAGCAGGTGTAATTTGATTCATCTAGAGGCAGAATACGAAATCAGCACAGTACAAGGGGCAGCTGGTGGCCTAGTGGTTAGGGTGTTCGCCCTGCAATCAGAAGGTTCTGGGTTTGATTCCCACACTTCGTGTCATTACTGAGGCACCCTTGAGCAAGGTACCGTCCCCACACACTGCTCCCCGGGCGCCCCTCGTTGGCGGCAGCCCCCTGCTTCACTTGTGAAGAAGTTCACACTGTGTGCTGTGCTGTGGTGTGTTTACGCGTGACTATAAGAGGCTACTTTACAAGCCATTTTAAAAAAGTATAATAGTATTATCATATTGTAGTATTGAAGTTTTGATACATTTTGCAACACTATATGCTTAACTGTCTTTACCTAATCACCTTAAACACGTCACTTGACCCTGCATGTATCTAATGGACCTTCTACATCTCACGTTAGATGTGTCTACTTGCCTTCTCAAGTATCACATCTTATAGAGTGACGAACACACATCTCCCATCCTCCACCACAGACAGCCGTACATATTGGAGAGTGCTGAAAGAGTCCTGGTGAAATATGAAACACGGAGTGAGCGAGGGAGGAGAGAAAGGGAGATGAGAGAGAAAGAAAGAGAGGGCTGGGGAGGGGAGGGGTGACGTTTGCGCAAGTTGAGCAAAGTCACCTATTGTCTGGGCCCTCGGTGTGAGCCGCACAGGCCTGCGGGGGCAAAGGGAAGTAAACGGAGCAGAGAGAGAGAGAAAGACGAAGGGAGAGCCACTGGTTTGACTCAGCACAGCGGGCACTGACACTACTTTATGGAGTTGTTAGCTAGTTAAGGTCAATCCCCCGTTAACAAATTTTAATCCTCAACGTCCAGGCTGAATTTTGGATTCTGGAAAGTGAAGGATGTATGAGAGGAATCATGGACTACATGGTGATCTAAGGTACTGCAGCATTAATGTTGTTTGGGCTGTGAGAAAATAAGTGTTTAAAATTGACTGTAACAGTAATGATAAGGGTGGCTATAGCTGACATATTACTCTGGGGTGTGTTGGCCATGAAAGAAGAGATATTTATGACAACTGTTTTATTTATTTCATATAAAAATAAGACTCTGATGCAGTTATTGAAGCTCTTTTGCTGTATGAGCAGTTTTTATGTTGCAATATGAAACTCTCCAAATATTGAACAATCAAATAAGTGGTGGTAATGATGATTGTGATGATATTTTAGACTGTGAAGGTGGCGCTGGCTATGAAAGAAGAGATGTTTATGATGTTACATGCAATCTATTGCAGCTAGCTTTTATAAAAAGCATGCTATTTACATTATATTATACATATTTTAAATATTATATATTTTAGATTCATTTCTACTCTGCCAGTATTACTATGGAAAAACAAGGAAACCTTTGCGTTACTGCTGCATTACAAAACATTTTATGTTTAGTTAATTAAGAAATGAAGGGAAACTTAACTATAACCCAATAACTACTTAGAGTTAAGCCATTTTTGTAATCATCTAATCCATTGAGTAGAACATCCTGCTATTGGCAGCTACAATAATGTAGCAAATGGCTCATGTTTCCAATGTGTTTAAAAATGGAGCCGTGGTTTAATTTTAGCCAGACAGGTTTGACACTGCATATAATGACGGTAATTAGAGGCACCCAGATTCCTCTGGCAGAGAGACTAATGAGCAAATGCATCAGACTAAAGCCTTCAGCTGAGCTAGAGCTAATAGCAGTGGGTACTTTTACTGCTGTAGTGATCACAGTCCTGTATTTACTGGAAATTAGTCATTCATTTACTTCATTTTTCAGGTAAGTGATACACCGTGAGTTAAAATACTGGGGACACCTGGCTTTTCAACAGCTCTTAATAATCGAGTCTGCTTTTGATGCCTTGCAGAAACTTAAAGGGCTCATGTCCTACATTTTTCTTGTGTTTTATGTTTTCCTCAGTGGTCCACTTATAACTTGCGTGCTTTTATATATCAGACATCATAATTTTGCATTTTCTAATAACTCTTCAACCCTTAGAAGTAAACAGGCTGTTTTTTTGTTAGTGTTTTTGGTACTGGACATTTAAGACTGATATATGCAAATAACCTCTGTTCTGATTGGCTATCCTGTGCCTCATTCAAAAAGCAATCCAATACTTCTTATAACTTTAGCATGAATGGGAGGGGCTAAACCGCTGTAGGCAGAATAGGTGGGCACATGTAAATATACTGTTTTTTATGGCATCACAGAAACAATGAGCTCAAAACAGGCTGTTTTTGCAGCTGAGTTTCTATATATGGATTATATTGACTGTGAAGTGAATGTTTCAAAACTTTTAACAGTGAATGCATTCAATATTTGTGTATTTTATTCCAAAAAAGGTTTTTAAAAAAATCAATTCTACATGATACTGGCATATTAATATAATAAATTGAAGGCTCTTCAGATGCAACAGTGCTATCATGTCAGTAATGCCGAAGAATACACATTTTATCCCTTTTGCTGTGATGTCAGCACTCATCAACACTCAAACCTTTCAGGTGTTTGAGCCACCCTTGGCTGATAAAAGTTCCAATATGTACTTTTAACAGTAGTTTGGAAATCTGTCAAATCATGTTTTAGACAAAATCAGGTCTTTGTTCTTAAAAGGGGACAGTTTCATAAAACTAAGTGCTGCAGAATATATACCCAAATTATCAGCAAGTAACAGTGAAAATTATATTTCTGTCAAAATTTGGTAAAGATGGCAAGGTTCTCCCAAACTTTTAATAGCAATAATGTTTTTAGAATCATGGTATGAACTTGCTGTAATGGTGATGAGGCAGCATGTAGATCAAAAGGTATGTTGTGTTTGTGTCCTCAGATGTCTGCCCACGGCCCCCTTTCTTCTGCTCGCATCACATGGTGGGATTAACTGCTGCCAGCCATTTGTGTTCGGTGTTTACACAAATACAGCCACCTGTAGCCCAAGATGACCCGTCAACTACGGCAATCGCCGCATGTTTTCACAGAAATCTGTGATGTAACTAGCAGACGAATCATAGCCCAAATTACTGGCAACGGGACTCACATCTGCACTTGGGTGCTTTAAGGGTCGCAAGGCTAATGTAGCTTACAAGTAATGGAAGCTTATGGGTACTCTTTATCATTGTGCAAAGTACATACAAATCATCACAAACTCGCCTCAAACCACATCGAGTTGTTAACAAGGATGTGGAAAGTGGGGGTGCTGAGGGTGTTTTCAGGATTATTGAACTGAAATTGCTAAAACAAAATGTAAAAAATTATGAAATAATTCAACTTAAAATAGTTTGAATGTAGTAAACGCCTGTGTGGGCTTGTTTTAGGGTGGGATTTGTAGTTTAATTTTATATTCTATTTATATTCTATTCTATTCTATATATCTTCCATATCTGCTTTAGCTGTGTGCAAGAGGCCTGTTCTGTGGCCCAAAGCGACATAATATTAAAACTTAAAACTTAAAAAAAAAAAAAAAAAACTGAAAAAACTTTTTAAAAAATGTAAAAATATCTGACATATTTAATATATTAGTTTTTTAATACATTGATTTTATCATCCGTCAGGTGTTAACACTCCATATTTCTGATTGGTTGCTGCTCAGCTCAGTTCATCCAGAAGAGGAGAGACCGGTGTTCATTAGTGGTTTGATGTGTTGGTACGTGTATCTGTTACCGTCTCTCTCTCTCCACCTTGTAGCTTTACACATTTCTATTTGATGTAAATTCAAATGAAATACTTCACTATGTACACCCCATTTATACTGCTTAAAATTTAGGCCCCCCTAATTTAACCCACATCCCTGGTTGTTAGCTCAGTAATGTCAAATTAAAAAAAAAAAAAAACCTGTATGACTTAAAAAACAAATTATTCCCGAACCATCACTTTGACTCTGTTGTCCAGCCACATCAAGCTAAATTTACCCCAACATTAATTTATATCAGGGTTGCCAGATTAGTGCACCACCAGGAATCCAGTGTCAGAAGCTATAGTGGATTGATCATCATAACAGATGTGGTGCTGTGGGGTCACATTAAGGTTGCTATGTTTTAGGTTGACATCCAGTCAGAATACAAGTGTAAAAAAACTTGGATGTCATTCAAAACAGTGACAGCTGTCAGAAAAACTGTACTGTAAAATGGATGGGTCTGTGTGTGTGTGTGTGCATGTCCACGTGTGTGTGTGCACGCGTGTGCGTGTGTGTGTGTGTGTGTGTGTTTAAAGTCAGCAGCTGTTAATGGTGGACTTACTGCATGCTACCATACCACATGACCACACATACACACACACACACATACACACACACACACACACACACACACACACACACACACACACCATCTTGAGAACACACAGCTGTGGCCAGATTGTGTTTGTAGACTGGAGCACGAGGCATTTAGCCAAACAGCTTAACCCAGCATGGTCAGCCTCACTGACCTGTGCTGATCCTAAGCTTCTGTGTGCCCACACTGCTTTAGGACTGAGTGTAAGTGTGTTAATTGTTTTTTGTTTGCCCTGTCTGGGGAACAATAGGGATAAGTGATACACTTACATAATATTTATCCCCTAGAAAACAGTTTTTACAGTTTTGATTGGCTGCTCATTCAAAAAGCAGTCCAGACTTAAACACCCCTTATAACATTAGTGTGAGTGGGCGTAGCTTAGCTGCCATAGGCTGAATGGATAGATAGATACTGTATATGTAATTAGGCTGGTTTTTGTGACTTTCCAAAAGTAATGAATTCAAATTGGACTGTTTTTGCGGCTTCGTTGCATATATGAATGTATGATGAAACATTAATTTTCCAAGCCATTTTAAATAAAAGTGTGATCCACCAGATAATTACTAAATTTTTTAAACTGCAAAAACAGTCCAGTTTGAGTTTGAACAAAAGTAAACAGATTTTTTGAAAACTTAGCAATGTTTTCGTAGTAGATCACACTCATTTTTAAAATAGCTAGGAAAATTAAAGTTGCATCATGTGATCCTTTTGAACTGAGCTACATGATTAATTACACAGTCATTTACTTAATGGTGTTTGTATAGCATAGTGAGTAATGCTGCTCCTTTCCTCCCTGACATTTGATCCACCAGGCAAATACGCCATGCTGTTTAGTCATCAGGCAAGACTCGTAATTTTACATTCAAGTATTTTTGTAATTAACCTGCAAGTCTTTCTGGACAAGAGCACCTGCCAAATACTGATAAGTAATGTTAATGAAGTGCATGTACATTTGCTTTCAATATTTTGACTCAAATGTAAATGATGAACACCTAAATCATATGTTTTTTGTTCTGTATACATACAATAATGTTCAATCTAATTAAAATCATACGAGCATCTGTACTTATACATGCAAATACAAATGTGGTATTGGTTGAAATGTGTATTTTCCACCAAGTTTCTCCTTTTGTTCCAGTGAGCTAGTGAGATATAATTAATGTCAAATTACAACAGACTTTTCTTATCTTGATAACTTTGACTTCTAAGGCTGAAGTCACCGCCAAAGTCACAGGAGAGCGAGCTTGTATGTGTGTGTGTGTGTGTGTGTGTGTGTGTGTGTGTGTACAACTCCCTCATAATTTTTTTTTTAAAGATGAATTTTGGACTATAATACTGACATGAAAGCCACAGTTTTCACCTCTTGTAAGCTGCAATGCCTTTTCAGTTAAGATTCAACCTTTGCTCAGTGCTTATTATTCGAGTCACTGATACGGTGTTGTTGGACTTTCTGACACATTTTTGGCCCTACAGTTTAGTGCAAAGACCTTGTGATTATTCTTCCTTAAAAGGACATTTTGAGGGCAGAATGGAGTAAATGGATGGGGAAAGAGTTGTGCTGCTTTGAGAGAGAGAGAGAGATAGAGAGAGAGAGAGAGAGAGAGAGAGAGAGAGAGAGAGAGATTAGAGTTTGAATAATCTGCGGCTCAGGCTGGTAAAGCACTCTGACATTGAAAACCCTGAACCTTTCCTGTATCTTTGCTTCTTTAGTAATGACCCCAAATCCAGACCCATCATTCTGCAATTCTACATCACGGATGTAGAGCACTGAGTAATGCTGTGAGTGCTATGAGCTGCATTTTAAATGTGTGTGTTTGTGTGTGTGCTTATTTTCCTACATTTTCAGGACAAGAATTAAAAGAAAATGTACAGAAAAATCAAAAAATTTAAGAACAGAAAAATGGATATAACTTGTGGATGTGCACTTATGATGTGCCTTTATAACTTTAAGGCTATGTGGCTGCTATAGAAGAACAGATTGTATTAGTGTAGGAGGGAACAGAACTCTGAGAACGTGGGCTGGAGTTCTGGGCAGCTTCTGCGTGAGCTGGAATGCCTGACCCTTCTGCAGCTTCTCTGTCTGCTAGACCTGTTCGGGGTGTTTCTCCACTTTTTGCCCTACGACCGTTAGGATAGGTTCCAGCACCCTCTCGCAACTCTTGTTAAGAATAAGCGGCTCAGATGATGGATGAATCTCTGTCTGCTAGACACTCACTGCCCACTTTATTAGTAGCCTCTTCACTATGATCCAAGATAGTGTTCTCTAATTAGTGTGATCACATCAGCAATCACACTTCTGTTCTTCTTAAGTTTTGTTTGTATTATTATTGTTTTTTTAATAGGCAAAAAAAGGCGCCGCTTCTCGTCCGAGCTTGTGTGAAATTTTGGAACCGTTCCAACGTCAAAACTCCGTAGTTGTGCGCTCGTATAAAACTTTGTGATCAGTTGATCAGGGTCCGAGTATTGATCATTTAAAAAGTGTAATATATGGGGAGAGAGGGAGAATGGTTGAGTCACCTTTAAAATGTGTGTCAGAGAGGGAGTCTGTGACATCACGGATGAGGGGCCGGGAACGGACCAAAAGCCACAAAACCCAAATGCGAAGAAACAAACACAGAGCAAAACACACAGCACACTCATAAACAGACTTCAAGACACTAAAGCTCAGGTCAGTTATATAAAAAAAAGATATGTGTCACTGTGTGTGTGGTTTAAATAATCAGTCCATGAATGCTGCAACATGTTGACTTGACCTTACCCATAAATGGCTTGGTTTGGGTGTCTCTGTCTCCAAACGCTGATTTTATAGCAACCACGCAATCATGCTTCACATTTTCTTGCGGAAATGCGTCTAGTTTAATTAATGCTCATTTGGCTTATACAGCTGCATGATATGGACAAAATAACAGTGGGGTTGTCACCTTAGTTAAATTGTTATATTAGTAAATGTTAGCATCATAATATAATATATTATTTTATGTAATATATTTCATATATTTGTCATTTCTAACTACAAACATTTGTTACATTAGTGAGATCCTGTTAGTGTGGGTGTTCTCTCTTTCGGTGATGCACACTAAAACTACTGGAGTGGTGATATCGCCCCCTTGTGGAAAATGTTCAGACTGCTGAAGGTGGTTTGCTAATGACCAGCAGATGCCCTGTTTATCATTCAGATTGGAAAATATCACTAATCTGATTCATCAGTATCGTGATAATGCAGGATATTGGCCTTCATTATTTGGACCAACACGGTTCACTGCTGTTGGATTATATATGCCCCAATTTATCAAAATATTCCCAGTAAAAAATCAGTATTGCAAAGGCCAAAGTCACGATAGTGTTTAACAAACAATAAATTGTGCCATCCTAATGTCTGTGGAATTTAGATGTCTGTCCAATTCTTGTCTTCATAGTTAGAAATGTTGTATTAGATTACATATAAATCATATTTAAAATTATTACATACAAGCTTGGAATGCCCTTTTACCTGAAGCTTTCAAGCTTGTTCAAGCCAGCATGACTTTTAGCACATAATACCGCTTTGTTGCATTCTTCAAGCTGGCTGATCCCCACCAGTTTGGCAACAGTGCTGAGTGTACTGTACTTTCTTCTGAGTTTGTTTTATATGATTTACACAGAGAGAGAGGGAGAGAATGAACATACATTCATTTTTTGTCTTTCCTTCACCTCTCACTCAGACAGTGTGTATGCAAGGGCCTGACTGACTACTGTGACCTCATTTTCGATCAAAACGGGGCGGAGTCAGGGTCACTCTGGAGGTGTGTGGGTATTTCCACTAATCCCTTAAACTATGGCACGCCCTCCCCATCTCTCCGTCTCTCTCTCTACGTCTCACCACTGTGCAGTCAGTGCTGCAGTGTTTACACAGAGAGGGCGGCCGCTGGTCGGCTCTGAAGTGGCGGGTCACAGTCAGGCAAGAGCAGAATTAAATCTGAACACAGCATTTGTTTTTCCACAATCTGGCAACCTAATTCTGGAAACCTCTCTGCATTCAGTGCGTATATGCTTTTAAAGTCCTTTTGCCTGATTGATGTTACTGCTATGGCTTTTATAATATTACCTTTATATAATTCTATCAGACATGAAAATCCTTCTACTAATGGCATCTCAAGTTCGGATGTTTTTTGTGCAGGGATGGCTTGAATGATTGACTGTTCTGACTGAAGCGGATCATTTTTCCTGCACTGTCCTCTGTGGTTTTGGAGTGTGTAACGGTGATGATGAAACATGTTTGACTCGTTCATTTGTGTTTATGGTACATGAACGGTTTTGCAAGTCTGTCAGCTCTGTGTGTGTTGCTGGGTGTGGATATTCGGTGTGGATTATGTATTTGAATAGAAACATTAGATGATGTTCTTATAATTTAAGTGTGTTTCTATTAATTCATTTCATGATGTTTTAGTGTCAGTACTGTACGTTTTATGCTCAGATTTCGTCAGGGTGGCTTGGGATCAGTAGTAAAATTCTATATGATTAGTTTATTTGTATAAATAATTCCTTTTTTTTTTTATTCATTTTTGTACAATGCTTTGTGACTTTTTTCTGGGAAATGCACTATATAAATAAACTTTACTTACTTGCACAATGAGTGTAATGTATAGTGAATTAAGGCTGGGTGATGATATTGTCACAGTAAATTAGGCTCGTTCACGGCATCGCTGTTTGTTTTGCTCTGTTGAGACAGATTGTGAGTGTGAGTACATATAACACTGGAGCTTGATACAAGTTGTGGTGTTGCACAGTGTGTGAAATGTTAAAAAAATTGTATTTTTAAATAGTGTTTTCAAATGTGGTTATGTTGGAGATGTTGTTCTGACTTATTAAATCTCAGAAACAAAGTATATTAGGATTCATCCTGGATAACAGATGTCTAAAATTATAGTGGTTAGGGGTGTAAGGATTTTGGTCTGGTACAAGACAGTGGCGTCTTGCCTCAAAAAAATATGATTACATAAGCAATAATATTTGTTTCATAACCTATTTTCTTTTCATGTGTAGTTCATGTTGTGAGTCAACCCTAATATGTTGTTGGTCTCAGAACATTATGTAGCAGCACAAAGTTGACCTTTCTTTTCTTTTCATTTTTTAACCGTTATTGCACTTGTTAAACTGCCAAAACCATTTTGTAGCCTTTTATGCATGCAAGTCCTCCCCTTACGGACTGTGAATGAAGCCTCAAATTATTTTGATGTGATTATAAAGTTATGCAAAAATGACAAAGTATAGTAATAATATGCTGCAGCAATCATAGACTTCAGCCTTCAATAGGCTACTTTACGTGGTGAGCTTCAATCATTTTATTGTTTTAGGAAGAAGTGATTTATGGGCTGTAAACATACAATTTATTAAAGCTACAAGAAGAACTACCAAGTCACACCTGAGAACCAAGAATAAAGTTAGTCTAAAAGTTTTTGGGCTGAAACATAAGCATGCTGTCTCCGGTTTAAGTAGCTGCACTGTGGCATTACCACATCACTTTCTGTTCTGAAATGGGTTGTTAGAGAACGGTGGCTCAGATATCTTTCTTCCTTGCTCTGAATTTTGGGGTGGATTTTTCGGTACCTGTGTGTTTTGAATTGAGACACTTGCATTTAACAATACAATGTCATACGTTGTATTGTTATACTCTTAATAATATTATATGTTTACCAAATTGCCCACCTGTGCAGTTTTGTGGTTCACAGAAGTATTATTGTGCAACGGTGGGCCAAGATACTTTGTCCTGATTTAACCTTTACTCTCATTTAATCTGATTTAATGCTTACAACTTTGAAGACGATCCAGTAGAGAACACTACTGAATTTCCATGACAAATGTGAGTAATTGAGCTTACGAATCATTCAGTTCTGTGTGTGTGTGTGTGTGTGTGTGTGTGTGTGTGTGTGTGTGAGGGGCTAATAACAGGGTTTAGTAGCAATGATTGAGTCAGACAGTGTTGAGGAATGCCGGGGGCTCACACATGATATCACGTCTCCACCACATCAACACATGAGCATGGAATATATACCTGTACTGACGTAAGAGTGTGTGTTTATGTGTGTCTGACAGCTTTGTATCTAGCTGTCACGTCCACACTGTAAGACGCTGTTGGCGTAGTATTCTTGATTTGGATAAGGGCCTGATGGATGCTTGTCAATAATATTGTGATGTATGGGTATATTGTATATGGCAACAAACAAACACCTTTCATGTTAGACAAAGCGATTCTGAGAATTGATCATTCTTCTTTTTAGGCACTGACAATCTTACAGTCATCAGGTTAAGCATAAACTGTTTCATTATATTAGATCAGCACAGGCACTGGTAAATTTGAGTGAAAAACATAGTTGTTGTTAAAACAACAAAAATACCTAAAATCTCTTACTAGGGGTATAAAATCTTGATATCACAACGCAAAAATCTTAGAATGTGCTTCATGGAGAATTAGTGGTCTGTTAACTGTGATATTTGAAGTATTTGTATTGTTTATAGTGTTAAACCAGTGCTAGTCAACAGCCTAGGCCAGCACATTAATGTCATAAGTCACCTTAGAGCTGTAGTTTCATTAGTAAATTGTGCCACACCTGGATACAGTTATCAGTTTTCTTAATATTGTGAATATTAACTGTATGCTTTTTTTTTTCCAGCCAAATTGGCTAAAGGCACAATTTTTGGGGGGATGGGGTTGGGGTGGGGCTGGGGGGTTATTACACACTGCTCACACTCTCTGGGCAAGGAACACTTGAAACACACTAGCGCATTTTCTTAGTGTTTTCTATTAAGCAACGTCTCAACATAAATAACATAATATAAATAACGTAAATCAAATAAAGTGCTCCATCAACAGTAAGAGATCACTGGCTGTTGAGCACAATGAGTCATGCATCGTTATAGTATGACATTTCAGTACAGTTGTAGAAGCAGCATTCAGACATGGCATGAGTACATTTGCCTTACAATATTGACATCATAAAACTACAGTGTTTCATTAAAAACATAAAAATTGCATGTTTGGACCAAACATCTTCCCATTCCCCAGTAATGTGCTCCTGCCATAAACTCCACTATAAAAAACGTGAATACCTGTTTGCTATTTTTCTTTATTAACCTCTTCACACTTTAGTTTAGATTGACTGTTGTAATACTTGGGACAGGCCTACTTTTCACATGAGGATGAGACTAAAGCAGTTTTAGGAAGAGAACTGATGAACGTAAGAACAAAAGCATTTAATTAACCAACAAACCCTGTGAAGTGATCGAATGCCTTTCTGTATTTATATTATTTAAGAGTCTGTAAGATTCTCCTATTTTAGAGGACTCAGGCAGTTTACAGTTAACAATCATATCTGAGAAGTAACTGGTGATAGTTAAAGCACTGTTTAATTAAAACTATTGGAATTTAATTTGTGATCATATCAAATTATGTTTCCTGAAATTGTTATTCAGTTGTTTTTTACTAAGTTGTGGAGGAAACCAGAGATCTGTGGGCAAAGCAAAGGTAACTGAGTGTACTGGAATGAGAACAAATATACCTGACTAACAGTTATGAAATTGCTAGTTGGAGGCCAGACAGTGTAGAATTAGAGCTTGAAAAATAATAACTTGTTTTTCTTTTAATGCTTCACTTTAAGTCATTTTGGTGCCCCTTGGATTTATTCTACCTCCTGCTAGTGAGCCTCTCAGTTAGAACCGTATTTAAAACCACACTCAGTGTAGGGCTGTTCAGAGCTGCGTCACGCAACACTGCTGTCGCGCCTTTTGCCAAAAAGAAGGATTTTCCCTGTCTACAAGCGCATTAGGAGTCTGAGTCTGGTCTGACATGTTGTGACATATCCCCTGTCTGCCTGTTTAAAGGTGCTTTTGTGGAGTCTTTACAAATGCAGTATTCATCTTATATCTTAATTAGGTGCACATTTTTAAAATTAAATGCTGATTTTCTCACTGTTCTCTTCAAATTTATATATTCAGATTTCTTAAGGCCGGTGATGATCTCTGGCTCTAATTTTGTCAGAATATCCCCCACAGGGCATTTTAGTAACTACAGTAAAGCCATATAATTATGGAATAATTAAGTTACCATGTTTCTGCAAATCCTCTTTTTTGTTGATCCACAGGAAGTCTCACAATGAGCCAAGAACAAGTGAGTTAAAGGTGTCCAATGTTGCCATGTCCTCACAAAACCCCCCTTTCTCATTCTGCAGAAAGATCTGTGTGCACTGTAAGTGTGTGCGTGAAGAGCATGCGGTTCGTGCGGTGCCTGGTCAGCTGGAGAAGATGATGATGAAGCTAGTGTCCGACTTCCAGAGGCACTCCATCTCGGACGACGACTCGGGCTGTGCCTCAGAGGAGTACGCCTGGGTCCCGCCTGGCCTCAAGCCTGAACAGGTCAGTGGACGCACAAGCTAGCTTTGCGTTGGACCACCCAGTGTGAAAGGATGGGCTAAACTATTGTAGGATGAATGGGTAGTCATAAGTAAAAGTGATTGTGATGTCGCAGTCTTGAAACTGCGGGAGTAAATATTATGATTTGAAACTTTAACGATACCTACATAGCACACCACACCAGACTCTTTCATTTGTGGTTGTGCTTCAAAGTAGTGAAGTGGCAGCTAGTGACTAATGTAAGCAGATATTTAGATTTTGCTGTTGAGTTACTTACTCTCATACTATGTAAAAGAGTGTGAGCATAGAAAATTTGAGGTTTAAAGGAAGCTCCTAATGCCTCTTCATCTATTTTGAGTGATAATATAACAAGTGGACAGGGAGATTTACAGTTGTTTACACCTGACATTTCCAAGTGCATCTCCAGGGACCACAGGTGATCTGATTTTATGACCAGAGGAAGTGAACTGCAAGCTGTTTTTAACTCTGTTTGCTGCCAAAAGTTCTTGTTTGTGTGAATTTACTTGCATTTACAGATGTTTAGACTGCATGGGTTAATGGCTAAGGGCAAATGCAGCTTATTAAATTTGCTAACAAAGAATGAAACTATACTGCTGCTTTCCTCCTTTATGATTATGCAGCTGATTAGGTGGTCCCTAATTGCTTTTGGTGATGAATCTGAGCGCTTTATAATTCACATTACAAATGTCATGTGGTCATCTGGATCCCTGGTCACTTCTGAAGGTGATTTGAGCGATCAGATCACAGTTCATCTCAGAGTTACACTGAAACCCATAGTAATTGCTGCACCAGTACTAATCGCCGTGCACTTGTGATCAGAACGCCCAGTTCGATGTTCTACTCATGTTTCAGAACCCTGTGGTTGCCACATAAAGATGAAACCTGAAACTTTTCCTTAATTCTTAATTCACATCCCATTTTTTGAGATCACTCTCAAAACAAAACTTCTATTTGCCTTATATGTATTTGCCTTAAGAGTGTGCAGCTATAGCGGTTATAATTCATTTATAAGCTTTAGAGAGCATTGCATGTGTCACCCTTTGTGTAAAACAGGGTACTCTCCATGTGTGCTTCATTCTAGTGTGTTCTAGCATGCTAGCATCAGGCTCATACTGGACAATGGCAGCAGGTAAGAGCAGCAGTAATTGAGCCAGTGAGTGTGTATTGTCTATTGTGTGTGTTCACTGTGAGCTCGCATTTCTCTTCACTGAGCAGGAAGCAGAGAGAACTCGGGTTACACTTTACTGAACGCTGGACTGAATCTCATTATTCAACAGCTTACACACACACCCCAGATCTTATAATCCATTTAATAATGATGTGTGTTTGTGTTTGTTTCTATGTATACCATATAACTCACTCTGTGTCTTTGTGTCTGCAGGTGTATCAGTACTTCAGCTGTATTCCTGAAGATAAGGTGCCCTATGTGAACAGCCCAGGAGAGAGATATCGCATTAAACAGCTTCTTCATCAGCTCCCAGCCCATGACAGTGAGGTCAGGGGGCTTCACACTAAATATTACACCTTTCACCCATTGTCCACACAACAAGATTTATGGTTGAAGCAACAGCTTTGAAGCAGAGTTTCACACTGAAGCTACTAAGCTTAATTACCATAATTAAAACAGCATGCCTATATTATCAGTTACGCTGTTAAGTCATATTAAGTAGACTTGCTTGCAGCGAAGCGAGAAGGTCTTTTATGTTTGGGGGTGCTGAGTCAGACTGTTGGCATGTGGCATGGTAGCTGATTGCGTCACAGTCGCATGCTGAGGTTCAACGCTCAAATACACACCGAACATGATATATAATGGTAGACAAATAAATAAGGGTATTTCAAACATGGGACATTATTGCATTATATGATTTTCTTTTTTTATTTAAAATATAATTTAAAGCTGCTGTGACAGAACTAGTCTACAACATCCCCTCCAGGCACCTTATGGTCTTAAGCTACAGGCAGTAGCTAGAAGCAAGGGAAGCAGCCCCCTCAGCACCCCCACATCTCACGTCCGTACTTTCTTGTGTGGTACCTGACACTTCTGTCATATATGAAGACTGACAAAAATACTGACACAGCGCAGGTTTTAGGAATCTGATGCTACTGTTTTCAGCTCTGTGTCATAATTCTATAGATAACAGTATGTCAGATGGTGTCAGAGTGTACATGCAAAAACTTCCTTTACTTCAGAATCAGAATCAGAAAACTATATTGATCCCGGAGGAAACTGCTTGTGTTATGACTGCACAGACACACAGAGACACAAGGATAGAACAATATAAAATGTAAACTAAAATTCATATAAAAAATCTGTACGAAATATTTTATCCTGTATACACAAAATGCTGGCTTATAAATATTGCAGATAAATAACTTACTGCTAATAATAATAGCTTACTTGTTAGATACATTAGCCTAGTAGCACCAGTGCACAACCAAAGAAACCAAACGTGCCTTGACTGATCAACTACATTCGATTTAAGGGGAAAAATGTGTAGATCTGATTTTTCATCTTATTAAGAAGTCCATGCTACTATCCAGGAAAGAAGTATGATCACCCTGCCTGTTCCTTACACTCTAAAAAACTGTGCTTTTTTCAGTTGGCCTAGGTTTGATGTTTCTGATACATTCTAAACATTGTGTGTATATGTGTGTGTTTGTGTAGCCCCAGTATTGTAACTCCCTGGACGAGGAGGAGAAGAAAGAGCTAAGGTTGTTCAGCCAGCAGAGGAAGAGAGAGAACCTGGGCCGCGGCATTGTCCGCCTCTTCCCCGTCACCATGACTGGAGCAATTTGCCAGCAGGTACAGTGAAGCAGAGTAAATAATTTTGTCCATACTTTTAAAACCACATCTGAGATTGCTCAGCAGCTTTTCTCAGTTTGAGACAGGTGCAGGATATTTGCATGCAGTTTACACAGTGCAGATCGGTGGGGTTTACACCAATCAGCACAGTGTAAACTGCTTATAATTACTTGTTTGCTACATTAGCTCCAGAGCTCCAGAGGAAAACCAATTAAGCAAGCATGGCACCACACGTCTTACCAGATTGGCTCATTTTGGACAAGGAAAAATCTTCTAAATGAGATTTTTTACCAAACTGTTCCTTTACGATAGGTCTTTTCAATTTTTTGCAATGTTCTCTGCCTTGCTAACTGCCAGCGCAAATCACTGCAAGACATAAAAAAGAGCCGTGCAACCTTCATTAAAAAGATGATTTTGAAATCTTTCCTCACCAGCTGGTAGAGAACAGACCTGTGCTGCCCAAGCATGGCGCCATATGGAAGGCATAAACCCGCATGTATTTCAGCCACCCCTTAGCCTCAGTGTTTGAAGTGTTGTGCCATGTTCTAGCGCTCTGAACGCACCCTGGCTGATGAATGCTTGCTGAGAGGGTGTGGTAGAGGCTGGGAGCGACATTTTGTTTCATCTAGCCTTGATTTATGAACTTGTCGAACAGATGTGGCTTTGCCTGCTACGCTCCCAGTCGAACTGAGGAGAGCTGGGAGCACCAGGGGAATCTGTTGCATTCAGATCCTCATAAAAGTTGCTTTTTGACCTTCTTTTGACCTCTTAGATTTGTTGTTTTCTCTTCAGCTGGAAAGGTAGACGGTGATAAGGTTGCTTAGGTGACTTGATAGACCTGGTTTTAGTGTAAGAAAGCCATTGAGAGCAGCTACGCATTTACAAAGACCCATTTTACAAGAATGGGAGTGACTTGCTGCAGTGTAACTGAAGCTATTTGGGGTGTTCAGTGATTTTAGTGACAGTGACAAGGTAGTGCATATTCACAAAAAAGGATTGGTAGTTTTTTATTTACTTGTTTTTCTTGACTAGACTTCCTAGATTTATGTGTTTTTCTAGACTATATTCATTATCAGACAGACCGAACCTGCTAGACTAGTTAAAATGCATAACTACGAGCATGTTAGCTTACAAGGATTTTTTACATTTTGTCACTGCAGTGGTACAGTGCGAAAAACATTTTTCTGCAAGACTAAGATTATAACTGAGATTCTGAAACCTCCAGCTTCGAGTGGATTCCCCTAAATCATGAATCACCACTGACAAACCCTCTGCATGCTGGTACAGCTGATTTTCATTCTTACTTGTTTGTCTTGTCTTTTCTCACTATGTATATTTTTTTCTTTTTCCTTTTTATTTTCTCTCTCACTCTCTCTCTCACTCTCTCTCTCTCTCTCTCTCTCTCTCTCTCTCTCTCTCTCTCTCCATCCACCAGTGTGGTAGGCAGATATGTGGAGGTGATATAGCAGTGTTTGCGTCCCGCGCTGGCCACGGCTCCTGCTGGCACCCCCAGTGCTTCCAGTGTGCGACCTGCAGTGAGCTGCTAGTGGACCTCATCTACTTCTACCAGGACGGTCATATCTACTGTGGCCGGCACCATGCTGAGCGCATCAAACCCCGATGCCAGGCATGCGATGAGGTCAGCTCAGCCTACAGCACAGCTTTCACTGTCAGAGGGTTCTGACTTTACTCTTCATTTTCCATATGTGTTTATGTGTAACTACAGTGAAACACAGTTTGAATCTCACTTGGCAGAGGTCACTTGCCAAAACCGTACTTCACTCCTATGAGAGGCCACATCACTTCGCAGTTTAGTGGTATCCAGTCTGACACACATAATAAAACAGTTGTCAGTTACCCGGTGTATTGATTCGCCTATCTTATAAAAACTAAAATGTGCGGTGCAACCCTCGGTTGGTGATATGGCATAAATATTGTATCACAATACATGAACATTATCATAACACAATATGTATCAGTTAATTTTGTTTTTCTGGGTTTGTTAGCCTGTTGAAACAATCAAAATGCACCAGCAAAAGTGCCACGTTGCAAAAAGACTATTAAAAAACTGATCACAGTTATGTTTTTCAATTTAATATTTGCAAAAATAAGCTTTTTAAGAAGAATTGAGGGAAAATCACACAACTAAATAAAGGAATGCCATTTGATTACTTAATTGTTAATATGCAGTTTGTACTGTCACTATGCACAGGTTGTTGTTACTTACAGACTCTCTATAATTGTTTTAAGTTGCAAGATATTTGTAGGTTTTCAGTAATGAAGAGAGCAGTGATGTACCATTTGAAACAATATTTACAGACTTCAGGCCTTTTTAATTCCAGAAAAGTGATTCTTTTGATAAGATTGCAATCACTGTATATTATATTACATTATATATTCTATACACAGAGCTTAAGTTAAGATTAAGCTTCAGTTTTATCAGCTGTAAAAGCTGACAGTCTACAATCAATCTTATATAAAGCTCTACTGAGCAGTTTACCTGAGTGGCCACAGGAGGGCAGCAGTCTCACCACTTGTTTTGACCTGGTTACATACCACAAACATTTCACCCAACTTGCTGTGCCTCTGATCTCTTCATGCACTTTAAATACACTCTAATTTGAAAACCAGAGTGACACCAAACGACAGACACTGAACTTTTTCTTCTCTCCCTCTCCCTGTAATCAGATCATTCTAGCAGACGAGTGCACAGAGGCAGAGGGCCGCCACTGGCACATGAGGCACTTCTGCTGTTTCGAGTGTGAGACAGCCCTAGGCGGTCAGCGCTACATCATGAGAGAGAGCCGGCCGTACTGCTGCACCTGTTACGAGTCGCTTTACGCAGAGTATTGCGACACCTGTGGGGAGCATATCGGTAAACTACTTATTCATACACATATAAAGATCCTGAAGAGAACACCATGCCATATCTAATCAAATAGGATAATAACCAGGTAGCCTATTAATGTATTGTAAAAAAGGGGTAAAACAAGAGTTTTGAGTATTTTGTGTGATGTGTGATGTGTAATGCCTGCTGGGTTTGAGATATGTTTACCATAGTTAACAAATGTTTGGTTAACATTTTTAGTAAAAACAAATGATGTAAAAATTTGTACAAAACATAACTGATATCGTGGCATTAATAAAAAGTTGATTGTGTAAAGCAAAAGCAAAATGCCATCAGGCCAGCCACAATGGAGAATTTATACTTTTCAATGTACTTAACGATGCTGTATTCAACAATTATTTGTGCAAATCTCAGTGTACTGAACATTACACTATATACAATATACTACACTACCCGTCCAAAAAAAAAAGTCACACACTCTAATATTTCGTTGGACCGCCTTTAGCTTTGATTACGGCACGCATTCGCTGTGGCATTGTTTCGATAAGCTTCTGCAATGTCACAACGTTTATTTCCGTCCAGAGTTGGATTAATTTGTCGCCAAGATCTTGTAGTGATGATGGGAGAGTCGGACTGCTGCGCAA
>JBBPCZ010000017.1:3032012-3046369 GCA_037974445.1 Brycinus macrolepidotus | reverse complement strand
TACGAATACGAGTATGAGTATTTTAACGAAGTATCGGCCCGATACCCGATACTGGTATCGGTATCGGTGCAACCCTACATGTTATATAAGACACCAAATTTGTGACAAAAATGAAGGGATCTGGCTCAGCACAGGTCATAGAACTGCTTTGCTGGCACCTTTTAAAGGCATGAATGGTTGCTTAGTAACCCAGCATCCTGGTCAGCCTGACAGCAAAATTAAAAATGACAATATGCCAGAGACAGTAACATCTTGACAGACGAGCAATGAGACAGGAAAGATCACAGGGAGAGAACAGTTTGGACATGATGACTGAGCTGATGTCATAGGAGAACTAAAACTTCAGCAGGATGAACAAAACAGAATCAGACATTCAGATGTTCACGCACAAACACACACACACACACACACGCGAACACAGATGGACAGCTATTCAGACATACTAACATGACTTGTCACTCCACATGCTCGACTGACCCCCGAGTGTGTCGTGGCCTAATAAAACGGTGACAAGCGCATCATATCAATGATGAATAAAGTTTTGGTGCACTGCGTTTGAGATTGCAGTTGCAGGTGGAAGTGTGTTTGAACATTACATAATGTAGACAGGTGCCCTATGCAACAAATAAACTGGCAAAAACCAACAAAAAAATTTCACATTCATGATACATAATCTTTGTGGCAAACTAATGTCAACCAAGAAATTCTTAAACATACACATGCTTGCCAGGACATCACCTGTAAGTCAGTTATTCGGTAAGGCAAAAATGACGAACAGAAAATTATGATGTCCTAGTATTAGCCCCAGTGTAGCCGGGGCCAGATTAAGATCCTCTGGCGCCCCTGGCGCATTAGGTGGGTCCCAACAAAACAAATATAACACTCTATCGCACACACCACTCATCCATTGATGATTATCTAAAAACCTTGCAGCAATGTTACTGGAGACCTGTCTGATAGAACTAAACTGATCTACCATTAATTCCTCAGCTAAGGCCTCATCAAGCTTGGCATCAGCTCAATGCACTTCAAATAAGATGCCAGAACAACAATGAGTTCTGTTTGTGATGTGACTGACTGCCAAATATCATGCTTACGGGAAACTTAATGCTGATGCTAAGGGAATATTTACAGCTGCTTTATTAGACAGAGACTGACTTGTCTACTGTGTGAAGATATTTAAGGCAAACTGAACACAATTATTATTAACAGAAAATTCAAATACTTTCAAACATGCGTGTTTTATTTAGTTTTTAGCAACCTTTTGGTGCTCCTGGACATCGGGAGCCCCAGGCAGTCATCCAGGTGGCCCATATGGTAGATCAGGCCATGAGTGAATCTTATGAACTTTGCAGTATGTTTATGTTCTGATTTGGAGAGGATATGCCAGTCTTGATCGATGAAAAGGGCAACTATTATCTAGGTGGAAGTAATAGATGTTTCTCTAGTGTTGTTGCTGCTAAGTACATTCTAACTGCAGTGAGGGAGACCATCGTTCTTCATGGAGCTGAAAGTGGCCCCAGTGGGTAGGTTACATGAGTGAGAGCAGATGACACCCATTTGTAGTTTGTGAAGGGTTTAATTCAGGACAGGGTTTGGAGCTCTGAGACAAACGATACAGTCCCATTCACACCAACAAGGGGATGTGATTTACAATAATCTTTTAATACTTTGTAGGCTTTCCGTTTGTAATCTCTGGCGTGACACAGCATCCTCAGTTATCCAATGTATTTAAAATAAAAGGAACCCATGATTCTAATTCTCATTTGCATTTCCCATGTAGACCATGCCCAAAATATCCAGACACTCCATTCCAATTACTATATTTAGCCTTATACGCTTTAATGAGTATCCACAGCTGACACAGGCTTTCAGTGGTGCACATATAGGTTGCATAATCTCTGTGGAAAAGCTGGAGCAGCTGCATAAGAGTTTAAGGTGACCATACCCAACGGCAAGTGACAGAGGAGCATAAACCCCCAACCCCCCCCCCCCCGCCGCAGAACACTGGGGTGCATCGATGGGGCCCCATCCATCACCTTTTGGGATGAGCTGAAGTGGTATTTATGATCCAGAACATCATTACCTGACCTCAACTAATGCTCTTGTGGCTGATGTTCACTGCACCATCCCAACATCTCGTCCAACCAAGACCTTCCCAGGTTTGTTACTGCAGTGATGGAGGGACAATCTCCTAATTAACACCTTTAACTTTCAAAGAAACCTTGAACAACCAGGTGTCCACACACTTTGTGGACATCAGACTGAAATGTTAGAAACTTTCAGGAAAAGCATGAAATAAAGTAGAATTTAGAAATTGCTAATAACGACCACCAGTAAACTGGGCAGTTGCAGGTGCACTCCACAGGAAAAAAAACACTGAGGTGGTCAGAAGACGGCGTGATGACGTCACGGACTTCCACACTGCAGGTAGCCTAAAATCTGGGAAGAGTAATCAAGAGACTGAAGGCCTGCTGACAGTCGAAGGACATGCTTGCAGGCTGTTTATTGATCCAAGCTCCCATCAAGGCTGAGCTGAAATCTGTAACTGTAACAGAAGCCTATAGTGTGGAAAAGTGTCCTCTCTTGCACAGTGATCCAACACAACTCAAGACAGCAGACCTTTGCATAACAGGATGCTGATCTGTGCAACTGATAGCTGCAGCATCTGCGTGTCCTACATAACAGACATCCCACGGCTGAGGCTTGGACAGAGCTGGAAGAGAAACCAAATTACCGCACAGTAAATGCCTTACCAGCTGACGGACCGCAGCGTGCCGTCCAGGCCAGACCCGTCCTCCATCATCCCAGCAGGACTGAGCAGAGTTTGGGCTTCGGTCCTTGGGTGGAACCTGTGGACGAAAAGGGGCGGAGATGCAGATGGACGCCTCATGCAGATGGACGGAATGCTGACGAGATGCAGGGCTTTTTTTTTTTCTTCTCCATCAAAACCTTTATTGAACCAACCAGACACATTAAAAAGAGGCAATTAAACAAGCACAAACACAGACAGAACACAGAAAAAAAAAAAAACATAAAACATAACACACATGACGCGGTAATGATGCTTCTTAAAGAGACAGTAAGCACCAAAATAAAGACACACGAATTGAATTCTCTTCCCTAGGCAAGTCTTATTAACAACCAAATACTCAGAAAAAGGGAACAGTTTTTTTCTGTCTGGTACTAAAAATACATGACTTGTTTTCTTACATTCATAGATAACTGACACGTGCATACATTCCACCACTTAAGCATTTAACTAAATGCACCATAAACACAAAAAACTCATTTCGTGAAAAATCAATGTCTCAGAATTTACATTTATACATATTCCATAAATATGTAAGATAGAATTAAGTAAGAAAATATAAACCATAACCTGTACATATCTTACTTGTTTACATTTTAAACTCATTTTTAAAAATCTCAAGGCCATGGAGTGTAACTTAATAGAACTCAAGGCAAGAAAACGCATCAAAGAACAAATCCAACCTCTACACATATCATTAACATACTAAGTGTTGTTCACACATGCAAACACACACTGCACATCCTACAATGTTCAGGACCAAAACCCAGGCCAGTGTACTATGAACTATCTGAGAACATGTTTGGTCTCAGATAGAATATGTTTGTTTCACAAGAGGCACAGAACCTAAAGTCACTTGTTTTGTTTTGTCAGTGTAGGTTCTAGTTCATTATGTTCTGCAGGTGTCAGAATGTGGCCCAGTTGCATGAATCATCATGGCTCAGAATTCACCAAAGATAGGCCACCACACTTAAAATGTGAGAAAGTGAAGTGTAGTACTTAAAAATGATAATATAGTCTGTTTTAA
Organism: Brycinus macrolepidotus; assembly: GCA_037974445.1. Taxonomy (NCBI): domain Eukaryota; kingdom Metazoa; phylum Chordata; class Actinopteri; order Characiformes; family Alestidae; genus Brycinus; species Brycinus macrolepidotus. The sequence goes on along the minus strand of JBBPCZ010000017.1, from coordinate 3,042,530 downwards.
TTATGCTAACCGACCATTAGAAGAGGTCTTCAAAATCTAGTACTCAGTTAAGCCCACACCGTACACAGTGCTGAATTTTAAACAACCACACATCAGTGTAACTTGTCCTAAAGCTTGTGAAACAGGGGACCAGGTGTGGCAATGACGTCACTGTATGGGGCGCTTTGGTGCAGGTTAAGGGCCTGTTGTTTCTTCAGCACCAGCAGACAGAAGAACATGGCTGACACTTTGGATCGGCTACTTCTTTCACAAAGATGGTGAAGACTGAACGTGGCATTGGGACTGCTGTTCTGATTCTGGTATGACAAACAAACACATGACAGTGTTCATTAGTACACACAAATATGCACAAACAATCGCACCTTTGTGATGAAATATCACCACATCCTAATAAGAAATAATTATTCCAGCTTTAACAGGTTCATTATGGTGATATTTGGTGTCTAATCAAATATTCCACAGATGACTATATTCCATTTCCATTACACAGACATGGCAGCTGCTTCTCCTAAAAGGTCTTAAAATGCACAGTTGATAACATTCTCAACAATAAAGTCAACAATACATCCCCTTATTGACATGTTCCCATCCAAAGGATTCTGCATGAAAACCCTTTCAAAAAGTTTGTTGACATTGGCTATGTAAATGGAAATTGTCTGTAATATAGGGATGCAAGCTCATCATTGGTGAAAAAAGTAATAAAGATTCAAGGGGTGGGAGTGTCATAACCATGATGTAACTAAACAATTTGTTTCTGGATTTGTTTTGGAATATTAGACTAATTCATGAGACAACAGAGTAGACATTTAGCTAAAATGGACCAAATCTAAAACGATGATTTTCGCTGAAAAGTGACGAGTTTGCATCCCTGCTAATAAATTAAGAATGCTAACAAAACATTTTTATGTTCAACTTTAGAGGATAAATGTTTTTCACTACCTGAAATGGTGTAAAAATCTAGACGAGACTTAAACCTAAACCTTTTTCTGAGAAAAAAAATTTCCCTCACATGCCTCCTACAACAAACACAAACAGCACAGCAAAGAGCTGTAGTTGGACTGACGAGACAAGAGTGTTTTTAGAAGGAATGCTTCTCTTTCAGAACTTAAAGAGAAAGATGTTACAAACTTTCCAAAAGATAAAAGACTTTTATCTTTTATCTTACACTTTTTCATCTATTTGCTTGCAAACTGCAAATCAAGTCAATAGAAGCACAGCTGGTGACCAGACCACTGTTCAACCAATCTTTTAATCACTCATTCTATTAAAATAGAAGTGAACGTTACACACACTGCAAGAAACTGTATCTTCACTCTTCTAACTCTTGTGTCTATGTATCTGTCCACATGTGATACTGTATCATTCCAAACAGTTATGAATTAAATCGTGCATTAGCAGCAAAGGACTATGCTGAAATATGCAAGAAATATTAAATATGGCCCTACTTTACACTTTTTCCAGGGCATTATATCAGTTTTCCAGATGTCTTCCATGACTGGAAAACTAGTCTACAAATTTCCAAGTTTTCCATGATGTGTGGGAACCCTGTCACATGTAGTTATGACATGAATAGTAACCATCATCACTCCATTCTGGAACACGTACTATCTGTGTGAAATCTCCAGCAATTAAAAATATCATGGGAGTGTGTATCTGGAAACACCAGAGTGTGTCTTGCTGCAGAAGAAAGTGATAACCTCTAGTGTGCTGATTAAGCTTCTGACCTCTGTCTCCCTCCCTCTTGTTTTAATTTCCCTTTTTCTCTTAATCCTTCCATCCTTAAATCTTTGCCTTCAGTCACTCGGCATGTCAGGCCTGATCTTTATCATAGCCAGGCCCGGGAGCAGTGATGCCTGTGGATAGATGTTTTGTTATGTCTTACTTTAAGTGTTTGAAGAAGATTCTGGGCTCGATTGGTCATTCTCTTCTCTTCTTTGTCCTGGCTGTCCAAACCAGACTGCTGACACAAAAGGACAAAAAGAAATACAAGTATGTCATAAAAACAGGTCAATGTGCAAGGAATGGGAGAGAGAGAAAGGAAAAAGCGAGCAGAGCACTGTGTATGTCTATGTGTGAGTCTTTTAGGATTGCAGAAACACCTTTGGGAAGAATAAATACTTTCATGATTACTTGTATTACTTGTATATATTTATCTACCTGTGTTTGTATTGATGGGGTTTCCCTCTGCACTCCAGATGGATGTACCAGCATGGATTCTTCAGAGAGTGATTCAGGAAATAACACTTCCAACCGGCTCTCCCCCTGATGGAGATGGAGAGAAAAAGGAGAAAGGTGAAAGACAGCTAAAAAATAGGCTGGTAGAACAAGAACAAGGCAGGAGTGGGTGGCTGGAGGAGACAGAAGTAGTGGGGGGGTGAGTGAGGCAGAGAGAGAAAGTGAACTGAAAAGGGGAGGAAGGAAAAGCAGCAAAAGACAGAGAATAACAGGGGAGTAGAGAACACAGGTGAGCAGTAGATGAACAGTGAATGATTATATGTTTCCAAGTAAAGAATGAATTGCACATGAATTTAAAGCAGCCCGAGCAGAGAGGACAGATGGCCTCATTTCTATTACAAAATGTAGACTAAAAATGCACAAAGTAGTATCACTACAAATACATATAAACATGGAAATATGTGTATGTGAGATTTGAATAACATTCTAATCTTAATCTTGTACAATATATCAAAATTTATATAGCGATAAATATAGATTTGTAGAAACTGCCTCTGCTAGTTTGTGAGTGTGCACAGTTCTTACATTGGCAGTGTCCCAGAACTGAGGAGGCTCTGTGTGGGTGATGCCGAGCTCTGTGGCGCTGTCTGCCTCTGGTTCTGGAACCACAGTCTCTTGCAGCAAGCTCAGTTCCTCCCCCATAGGCACAGCACTTTTCACCCCATCAGCTACACAAGCATGCAAACACACATATGCACCATAAAAACACTAAAAACTCACTTTTATCAGAACTTTATTACTCACTTTGGTGGTTAGTGATTGTGGTGCTATGTGTATTACCTTCTCTCCCCTGCTCCCTCATCTCCTCTGGGTCTCTGTCCTCTTCTGCTTTTCCAGTTGACCCCCGCCTCCCAGGTAACACATCTCTAAGGAACAGCTTGCGGAAAGAGGAAAGGACATTTACCCAGGGTGCACTGCTTTAGTACAAGATTGAGAGTAATTACCCAGCATGCATTACTTTGACAGATTAATGATAGCTTGCACTCTCACTGGGAGGCTGTGGACACATGAAGCAGGCCAAAAATGTATAGCTGTGAATGGCTGCACCTATGCTTGCACTGAGGGATAGGGCAAAATTACAAAATCAAATTACAAAATACTTGAAATTTTTTACAGAACTTGGTGTGTTACAATATTACTTTCTACCCTCAGGTTTAAATGAGTAAATAAATAAATTGTACCACATTTTTACAAATATCATCAAAACCTAAATACAAATAATTTTTATTCAGTTGTTCTCACACTGCTCTGCACTAAATCCAATTAAAAACTAATACTAATAAACTAATACTAATGATGCTATTTCTGTAACAAAACATGCAGCTGGTCATAGTCCTTTTAGTGCTGAGAATGATATCCATAATACCAAAATATTAACAAAACATTAAGCTCAGAACTATAAACTCACTCATATGTGAGTTTTCCTCACATATATTAATGCTCTATATTGATGCATGTTTTTGAGTTTAACTTGTTTCATAACTTTCATTGGTGTTTCAAACATACAATGTGACAAAAATTACTTCCTACATGACGTCTGGTGTGGATATCTCAATCGAAGAAAGACTAGAAGTCCATGGACACTGAAATCTCACAATATTTTTCAAATAAATTTGGATACAATACTGACAGCTTTACACATTAAGTGATTTTAAAACTGAGCTAAAATAACATAAATGCAATCTTTTCTACATTCGATGTGATTCTTAAACTAATGTGGCAGTGGACTACATAATAGAATGGCTCAGATTTAATGATTTAACAACTTTACTGATGTTGTTTAAACACTAATTACATATCATTTATATTTGGTTGCCACAAGGACCTATAAAACACTAAGCTCAATATACACAATCTCAAGGATACTCACTTTGCACAATTATTATTATACATTTGCTCAAATCTGTAGATTTTCCATAAGATCTCCTTTTCCAGAAACATGGAAACGTACATATTATGTATTTGATTTTAATACATTTTTGATTTTCACATAATATACTTAAACATTCTTGAATATGGTCTCATGCAAAAGTTTGAGTGCCCTTGATCAAATTACACATTTTGTCAATTTTCTAAGTGAAAATAAGTACACATCCTCTACAGAGAACTCACTTCTACACATTTAATGCAAAATTACTATTTATTTGCTATGTTTAGAAAAAAAACCCAACATCAAATATGCAAAAATGTATGGCATATTTTGTTTATATTATATTTTGTTTTTCAATATCACAAACTCAGTAACTAAATAAAAAATTGTGCACTAAAATTTTGAAAAAAAAAAAAAAGTGCTATAGTTAAGTGTGTTAACTTATTTTCACTCAGAAAACACAGAATTTAACCAGAATTTAACTTTTGGAAACAGCTGTGTCCTAGCACCCTTGTGAGAATCCCACTGATCTTCCAAACCCGTAATCACTTAATAACAAATGCATTGTACAGCAACATTGGCTCACATTAAAATGCTTTTACCGCTGTGTTTACAACTGTGCAGGTCATCACCCTGAGCTAATACATGACTGTGCTCCATATTTGCAACATTAATGGAAATGTTTCAGCTATTGCAAAGCACTGCCTTTGAATGTGTGGGTGGTTTCTGATTAGCACTTGGACTGCATTATGTTGCCTGGCTGTCACTGTAGCAAATTCATGGGTGTGTTCAAATATCTGCAGGTTTAGTGCATATCCATTTACATTCACTGATTAGATCAACAGAAATTCAACAAACACTTAAACCATACATCAAAGAGTATGTTCTGTGTTCTCTTGCTTGAATAATTTAAACTGTAATGTTATATAAAAATATTTTTCAAATTATAAAATAAAAATGATTATTACAATTGCTAAAAAATAACTACCGTACCTGGAATACGTGTTTGTGTGTATTACCTTTTGCAAAGAAGTGTGTATAACCGGAACACTGAAATGTGAGAACAGATAATCCACTCCTCCATTCTCCTTCCAGTCCATGAGCTGCTGTGTGGGTGGAGCTATGTCCAGTGGAGTCAAAAGATCAGAGCAGTCAGCTAGCTGGGCTCTGATGGCCTCATTAGAAAGCTCTTTAGACTGGTCTACCATCAGCTTCCTCTTCCTACACCCTCTCTTCCTTTCTGAAGAGGCTAGAAATAAAAATAAGAGAGTTCAGTGTGCCCCAAAGAATAAAGTTCTTAACTCTGCACTAAGTTCACACTTCCATAACAAGTTAAATATTAAATTACAATATATTCCTGATTTACAATATCATATTGCCACTCTCTGGACAAAAAGAGTAATACAATATAACAAACATCTGTTATAATATCACATTTACAAGCCTTTCTAAGTTTATAAATGTTTAAAATGAGTCACAGTTTTTGTTGCGCTTTTAAGAATGATTTAAACCATTCAAATGTATGTCATTTCTTTTGGGAGTGGAGCTCTTTGGGGTTCACGATGTTTAGCTCATCACAGTATCTGTGGTACAATAAAATCCATATAATGTGGAGCCATATTGGTCTTCACTTTTACACTAATATACTTACCATTCCTAACTTCCACTGACTGTCAGAAAAAGAGAAAATAAATTTGTAGTTTGTGACAAACCTGACCTTCTCATACGCAGTACACAGTCTCCCTAAGTACCAGGAAAGGCCGAAATTTGATGCAGTGGTGAGGGGTCAACTCATTAAGGAGCACAACAACTTTAAAGAAAACCAACCTCTCTAACCATAAATCAAAAATCTCTTTGTATAACTATTTCTAATGATTATATCCTTGGAGTAGACACTTGCGTGTGACGGCCACAGGTTCAAGTGCAAAGCCTTCTTCTATGTTGTTCAGAAGAGTGGTCTCATTTATGGTAGAAGTCTCTGCCAAGGCATCTGAAGCAGAGGGAATTGGTGTAGCAGATACTGGAGCTGGATCAGTACAAAAAAGAAATAAACGCAAGCAACATATCAGAATTTTTGGAAAAACATATTTCTTGCAAACTTCGGCTGGTTAGACTATGCATTTCTATTATTACTTGCCATGGCACTTTCAGGGTTACAAACTCTGGGAGGCACAGCCCATTCATAAAGTGACTCTGCATTCTTTGTGATCCATTATTTTTGTGTCAGTTCAGAAGCTGGCTTCCAGTTGTGGGGTTACTAACAAGGTTATTCTAGCACATTTCCCACCTGAGATGAATAAGGTTCCTTTAACTTATCCTATTTCATCTAATTCCATCTTATCTTAGCAATGTAATACATTTATTTACCAGAGAGGGGCACCTTAACATCAGTAGTTCACAAAAAAGACACACAAACAGACACAGACACCAAAAAATTATGGCTTAAGAAATATACAGACCTTAAACTGAAGTGTAGATATTACCGGAACAAACAATAGTCCAGAAAGAGAAAAACAGTCCAGATGGCCATAATTACCTGTCTCACTGACAGCGGTTGGTGGGGGTGTTGCAGGAAGCTCATATGATGAATTCACATTTGAGTCAGTCAGGACAGCATTTTCACTAGTGTTTGATATGAAATCTGTAAAAAGGAAATTTTAGCCCTGTGAAACTGAATGTTTACGCCACATTCAATTTCAGTCTGCCATTAATTTAAATAAAGAAAAGGAAAGGAAAAGTTAAGGAACTGTTTCTATGGGAATTGAGGTATGACAATGTAAATATCCCAAATAATCAGGCACACTTATTTAATCCAAATCTAGTTACATTATTTCACTAATAAGTTACAAAACCGTCACAGCTGGTGGCTTAGTGGTTAGGGAGTTGCCCCTGCAGCCAGAGGGTCGTGGGTTCGAATCCCTAGACTGCTAGTGGCACCACAGAGGTACCCTTGAGCAAGGTACCATCCCTACACACTGCTCCCTGGGCACCCCTCATTGGTGGCAGCCCCTGCTTCACTTGGTGAATGGGTTAAATACAGAGAAAGAATTTCACACTGCGTGCTGTGCTGTGGTGTGTTCAAGTGTAACTATAAGGGGCCTCTTTATTCTTTACTTTATAATTGTGACAGGTATTTCTGACTGACTGACTAAGATGCTGCAACAGCTCTGTGCCTTTCAATAAAAAGTGTTTTAATACTAATATCAGTATTTACACTCCCTCAGTTTATTTGAATATAAAAGAAAATGCCGACTGGCATCATTACCAACAAGGTCAAAAGCCATCCCCTCATCACCAAACCCATCACCAGTGTGGAAGCTCATGTCAAACAGACCCCGATGAGACTGGGTGGCATCTCCTTAAAAAAAGAAAGAAAATAACGATTTATTCTTTGCAGTTATTTTTTATCTTCACAATTGAAGCTAGTTCTGCTGATGTTCTTACCTATGCTATCTATGCTCAGAAAACTGTTTCCAAAGTTTTCTTTCAGAGTGATTTCCTCTGTGCGACACTGATTCAGTGAGAAGTGATCTACTACATCAATGGTGCTGGAAGGGAGACGCAATTCACAGTCACTCTACCCATGTATTTTACATAACAGAGCATAAATGGGAAAACACATTTTAGACAGATCTCTGATATTTTGAGTAAATGTGGGGAAATACTTGAGGTCAGGTAGCTGTGAATCAAAGTCAGTGAATTCCTCTGGCAGTGTAATGGCCTTAAACAAGGCCTCCATACCTTCCTCAGGCAGATCAGTCTGTCCTGTTTTGACAGAGCAAACATGACTATACTTTAAAGATCATGTATAGTTTTTTCACCTCTATTTACTACCTGAATGTAGTTTCATGTTTCATTTACTCAGACAAATTAACAAATTTCTTGTTAGTTTACACTTGTTTTTATTGTACAGATGGCTGTCGTTGTCCTTTCCTATAATACTTAAGGATGATTTCCTGTATCAGACATTCTTTGAAACACAGAAAACAATATTTTGACATTGTCAGGATGCGTTCAGGCTTACAACTCCCAAATGCTCTACATAACTAATCACACAAAAAGGCAGAACAAATCAAACTTAAGAGCAAATCAATGAGGTTTTATAAAAACACCTAACTACTATGCACAGATTTTTCCTAAATTTATTATTTGTGAATATAACCATTGTAAATTGCTTTAAGGTAGCTGTCAGTAGTCCACAAGAAGCAGCAATGAGCACAAGCATTTATCCTAATCAAAACATTACATTGTCACTTGACAGATCTCATAGAAGGCAAACTTTAAACAAATAATTCAGATGTTATCTGCTCCCTGGGAAAAAATGCTTGGACTCACACCTGCCATTTATGCATAAACCAACAACATTGGTTTATAGTTGCAAATTCAGGGGTTGCAATAACCTGGTCGGAAAGCCACTTTGATTTTAACCACGGCATCACTGCAGTCTGCAAGGAGATATTTTGCCTTCCTAGAATAGATCCGCACAACTCCCAAGAGCAGGTGACCGGAAGTCCGCAGACCAATCTTGATCTGGCAGCAAACAGCGAAGAACACACATACACGAAATGTGTATTCACAACCCTGACAGAAACTATTCTCAAGTCATGCAATGCCTACTAAACAAAAACGTGTTAACTCACTTAACAAGTCCAATATACAATACCTGAGGAGAAATAATGTCTTTGATAGTCATCTCTAGGTTGCACTCAAATACATGGGCTTTGGTTATCTTCTTTTCCCAATGGGCTGCAAGCCAGATTCTGGCCATTGACCCTCGCTTGGAGGTGAAGAGTTGAGTGAAGAATTCCATCTTGAGAGGTAAGAGATATTCTCTTCCCTTGTGGCTTGTTTGTGTACCTGTGAAAACGTTTACGTTACGTTTACGACATTTAGCAGATGCTCTTATCCAGAGCGACGTACATCAGTAACATCAGTAAAACATTCATCAGTACACACTGATGGGTATTTCTCAATGCAATCAATAAACCACACTTTTAACATTACACTATTTACAAACTGTGGTTTAGAAAACTAACATTTTCCCCATTTATTTTTATCTCAGAAAAGTCTAACTCAGAGATAGGCACATGAGAATCCCTTAGCAAATTACACAAAGTCTTTTCTCCTCATTTTTCTAAGCTAAATATCCATTTTTACTTTAAATATGAGTATTTCTGAATTTGGAGTGCGTCAAATACGAACTTCCTTTCTTGGGAGGTCAGACCCAGCATGTTCAGCTTTGGGACTCCAGACCATAGAGGATGGGATGATGCAGTCGCTCAATCTGCATTTGGAATAGCAGCATTCTTGCTAACATCACAAATCAGCTCAACTTGATAGTTGTGACTAAAGGCTTGAGATATGAAATATGATTTGATATTTACAATTAAATACGTACATACTGCACCAAACTGCCCGCCTTTGTTTTCATTAAAAAACATATTGTAATTAAAATATTAACAAAAAACATTCACGATGCACGCCTTTAAAAGGGTCAATGGTGGGACTTAATGGTGGGAGTTGGTAGTTATGGTGGATGCAGTTTTTGCTGAATGAGGAGTATAAAAAAGTCTAATAAATCCTTAAGACGTAGTATGGGTTGGTGGTTATCCTTCAAAACTTTATGCATTCCAGGAGACTTCTCAAGTCTACACAAGTTACATCCTGATGCATCCTTGATAAAACCAAGGGTATTTGATGTGTACTTGGCTAAATGTGAACTTTGAATCGGAACCATACTTGAGCCAGGCCCAGGACTGATGATGTTTCACAAGTTTCAAGAGAAGCACTCCAAATGTGTCTTTGATTCTCAAAGTATATCATGTGTTTTATGCCAGCTCCATTTTTTTATGTATTGCTATGCCTTATATAACAGTGTCACAAATAAATGTGTCAGGTAGGAACTAGTTTTGCTTCTATTCTGGATCTCCGGTTCTCAGTCCCATGCTGTTTGTAAGTGAATGAGTAAATGCCTAGTAATGGCAAGATATACAGAGTTATTTCACTCCACCAAAGTCCACTTATGTGGCAGTTTATTTTGTACTAATGCAAAGGAAATAGAATTTTTCAGTGTTAACTTATGGGTTTTCACTGTAGAAATAACAATTACCCTTTTTACTTGCACAAGTAAACTTTTAAAAGTACTGATATTGGTATCAGGATATTAACCTTGGTATTACTTCTTGTCATATTGGAAAAAGTGTGTATATATATATATATATATACACACACACACACACACACACACACACACTATATGAACAAAAGTATTGGGACATACCTGTTTTTCAGGGTTTGGGCTGGGCTCCTTACTTACAGTGAAGGGCAGTCTTAATCCTTCAGCATACCAAGACATTTTGGACAACGCCATGTTTCCAACTTTGTGGACACAGTTTGGGGAAGAACCTTTTCTA
>JBBPCZ010000017.1:3021727-3031912 GCA_037974445.1 Brycinus macrolepidotus | reverse complement strand
TATGTACAGAATATAAATCACTATAATTACTAAAATAACAGGATGAACTGAAATTACATTTATGCTAAATATTTGACCTCCACACTACATGTATTTTTTTTTGTGTGTTTAAAGGCAGCCTTATACTGTACATATAAAAATAAATTACTATATGTACAGTTTATGTCCCTATGCATCTGTCCATATAAAAAAGTTATATATTTTTAAGTGTTTAAATACAGTGATGCTTTATACATGTACATACATATATTGCATAGCCACAATTTATATAAATACATATCTATACAGTATATATACATGACACTTTAAACGCTCTCAAAAAATAATATATGTGTATATATATACCGCTGTAAAGTTTTGCTGTAAACAGTCTGTTATGTTCGGGTCCGGAAATGCGTGGGACCGATCGGGCAGCAACATGGCGGCTTTCCGAGTGCGCATGCACACGCATGCGTGGAACCATTCGTGCAGTCGGAATGGATCGGGCACTGACAAGCAGAAGGGAACTCTTAGGGCCTTCTAGGATGTTTAGAGAAAGCCTAATGATTTTGGAGAATTGAAAAATATGCGTTGTAATTTCTAAATTAAATTTAGTGACATTTTTATTTTTATTTTACAGAATCATCAGCCTTGTTGATAATTACCCCTTAAATAACAATAAATCTTGTAACTTTATTTTTGTTGCATTATTGTTAAATTTTGGAAATGAAAAGGTTCTAATCTTGTAATGTCAAACAAAAAATGATCCAGTCAGGATTTTTTTTTCCATCTAAATAGATAATGCCAAGCCCTGAAACTGTAAATTATCCAGTTAGGGTGTTTTCCTATGCCTGACTGGATAATGTATTTCAGCTTCAGGAGCTGAAATGCATAATTAGTCACTAACGGTGGAATCAACCAAGCATGTTTTGATTTCCAGTGGGTGGGACTAATTTCAAGTTAGAAAAAAATGTCACTATCTCACTGGTGTTTGCAATCAGTTTCTGTCAGTTGCAGCATTAGTGACGGCAGTTCCATGCCATGACTCTATACTGAAGACGTCACTGTAAAACTATTACATGCAGGATGAAATATGCTATTATGTTATGTTAATGTTACAAATCATATAAATGTGCTAGCAGAAGTTAGCATTTTGTAGCAGTTCATGTTTACATTTTGTTTGCTTGTTTGTTTTTGTGACATTTATAGCCCAAACTGAAGCACTACTAGTAGTGGTTCACTTTTTAATTACCACTTACACTTACCAGTCTATGCAACATGCTGTCCCATAAGGCTCAGGGCCATAGTGGCCCCACTGTGCCAAGGGCCCCACAGCAAACACTGAGGCATAGCACCATACGCCAATTATCATCAGACAAGCATGAGAGGATGAGAACTTGTTACCTGTAGTGGGAAAGAGATGTTCAAAAATAGCTTGTGAGAATATGGCAAGTCCCACAAAGGATTGTGTTTAACATGACCATGTTCACAAACTAGAAAGGCAGTAAACCTGAGATTTTTTTTCTGATTCTAATACTAAAGTGAAACTTTAGTACTAAGGTGAAAAGTAATGTGTTGTCTATTGCAAAATATCTGAAATATTTAAGTAAAGATGTTAAAAAATTCACTTCTTTCTGTCACTTTCTGTCCTTCCTCAAACTCATAATCTCTCGTTTGCTTTTTCTGTTTCACCTTATGTTTAGTTCCCCTTACCCACATCATGTCTAATTCCACACATGGATCCTTATATATTTTTTACTGGCTCGAGGGCCTTCTCCCAGGAATTGGCAAGCTTAACAGATCTCTAGATCTGTAAACAGTACAAAGCCACTAATGGGCCAAATGTCTAGTCTAATTCCTCTGAAGGAGGTTAGAGCAAGCCAGAGGAAACACTGGGGTGCTGACTGTTATAAACAACATAATATTCAGAATCCTAAAACGGCAAGAAGAGTTTCAGTATGAAAGTTTGCAATCATACATAGCTTACTCAATGATATATTGAAGTTATAAGTTTAGACACTAGGTTTAGACATAATTGGAGTCAACTGTACCATAGATAGGGAAGCAGACTTTGAGGCAGCAGACTGAAGATAACGCTGTGAGGTTAGTCAAGCTGGATAAGCCAAAGAGAACGCCACATACAGCGTAGTACAAACACGTCAGCTCTCCAAACAGCCACCTTTGAAAAAGTGAGCAAATTAAGACTGGGATTAATAAATTAATAGCTTTAGTGTATTATACCCAGTAATGTCCATATCTGAACAGTTTATGTTTTCTGACCTTGCCTGAAAAGGTACTGGATACTGACCCTGATTCCTGGTCCGAGAACATAAACTGTTCAGATATGGACATTATTGGGTATAATATACTAAAGGTATTAATAATTTAATAGCTTTACTGCATTATACCCAATAATATCCATATCTGAACAGTTTATGTCTTCTGACCTTGCCTGAAAAGGTACTGGATACTGACCCTGATTCCTGCTCTGAGCCCTAGCTGAGGGATACACCAGTTAGCAAAGGTGTGCTGTGGTGTCTGGAACCAAGACGTTAGCAGCAGATCCTTTAAGTCCTGTTGAAAGTTGGAGCCTCCATAGTTCCAACTGGTTTGTCCATCATATCCCACAGATGCTTTGTAAAATTGAGGCCAAGTCAATACCTTGAACTATTTGTCATATTCCTCAAACCTTCACTGAACAGTTATTGCATTGGGGCAGGGTGTATTATCCTGGTGAAACAGGCAATACATTGTGTGTTCTTTGTGTTTCTGTCATAGCCAGCATTAACTTTTCCAGTTTGTGCTACAGCAACTCTTCTGTGGGATCAGACCAGACAGACCAGCCTTCACTCCCTAATTGCATCAGAGAGCCTTAGGCACCCATGAAACTCTCACCAGTTCACAAATTGTCCTTACTTGGACCACTTTTTTAAGTATTGACCACTATATACTGGGAACACCACACAAGTTCATTTTGGAGATGCTCTGACCCAGTCGTTTAGCCGTCACAATTTGCCTTGTTAAAGTCCTTACATCCGCTCATTTTTCCTGCTTCCAGCACTTCACCCTCAAGAACTGACTGCTCACTTGCTGCCTAATATTGTGATGAGATTGTAAAGGGACAAATGGCAAAACTACACTACAACAGTCATATTTTTATGAATCACTACTGACCTACAATATAATTATAATTGCAATGTGGATCTCCAGATAAGTGTTAGATATTTAACGAGCTATTAAGTGACAGCCAATGGGATGAAACAGTTAACGAGTGCATTTACAGTTAAAGGACAGTCTAGAATTTAACTCTGCATCAAAACACAACCAGTTAATCTGATGTCGGTAATGAAAGTTCAATTTTAATATGTTATAATTCATATTTTTTTCAGCTGTCATCTGTGTCATCCATCTGCACCTCATTTATTTGGGCACCACAGTAGGCAATCATTCCAGCAATTATGCTGAAATGGAATTTGAAATCAGAGTTTGCGTATCTTGTCGGATTGCCGTGATTACAATTTTCTTAAGACTAGATATTGTTTGCATGTGAGACAGGGACTTACTTGTGTGCGAATGCTGAGGGAATAGCTAGAGGGAAAAGAGTCACAGTCATTCCAAGGTCACTGATGGACAAGTTCACAATGAAGTACTCTGCCGGCTTCAGGGACGATCTCTTCCGATACGCTACAAGGAGCAGAACACCGTTCCCCAGGAGAGACAGCACACCTGAAATAGGGAGGAAAATACAGAAAATGCTGGTTTTTAGTTGCTGTGGGTTTAGGGTTTACTGTGCATCTGTCCATGCACTGATTAGAGCGAAGCATGCAGCACAAATGTTAGAGTTGCATTAGCTTTCCGGGATCTTGGACGTTTGCCAAAAAGCGAGCTGTTGTTATTTTAATGTCATTTCATTGCCACTGTGAGAACCCACAGCTCTTAATGCCGGCCATTCTCACATAACAGGCCTGTGACCTCTGGAGCTGTGCCCTTACTATTTTGGTCACTCCAGGATAATTCACATTTTTTACTCTTGCTCTGCATGCACGTGAGAGTCAGTTCAAATAGATGAAGCATGGGTCAGCACTAAAGTTGCAAAAACAAAAACAAAAAAAAAAAAGCAGTGAAGTTGGCTGACTAAAAGTCTTTTATTTTCATTATATGGACACAAATATGACATTATTTATGACCACTGCTAGCTCCTAAGTCCAATGTATGCATATCACTGGAGAAATATTATGCATGAATAATATTTGAACAATTCAAGGTCGTTTGTCCGTGCAAATTACAAGTGAACTGGGAAAGCATGTTTGGTAAGAACGTGTCCTAATTTCAATGATAAGACAAAAGGTGAAAGTGAGTCCTTTCCTATTCCAGCATGAGATGCCTTTTTAATACTGAATTACTTGAAGTGAAACCAGTCAGTTTCACAATGACATGGAAGTTCTGCTCAGATTTGACTCAGCTCAAGATTGCTGTATTGCCGAAATACAACATGGTGCTCCATGTTAACTGAAGATGTTTACAGTTTTTAGTTCAGTCTTGTTTTCGTAGAATCATAATGCATGTTATATTTAAACTCTGTTTTGGTTGGAAACAAAAGGATTACAAATCAGGATTATTTTCTACATAGAATCAGCCAGTTAACCCTGGTTAACCCAGAGCCCTTCTGGATCTGGACAAAAGGCCATCAATGTAATTAGGAAATAACAACCAATCTTAGGCTCCATTCCATTTACCTCAGAAGTTGGACATCAGAATATATTCATAACCGAGTTTACCCCCTTCCAGTACAAATCGTCAGAAAGCCTGATTCCAGTCAGGTTAGCCATTGTTGTCCATTGTTAGCAATACCAGTTGGATAACAAAGCATTACACTGTATTTTGTGCATACAAACACAACAGCAACATGTCCACAGATTGATTGTACTCATACATGGAGCAGCCATCTTGGATTTTCAGGTCAGAGTTGGTGCGGTTCCTCCAACTTTCCAAGTTGGAAATCTGACTTCTAGGGACATTTCAGGATATAGGAACTCGGAAATTCTGACTTTCCATTTCAAATGGAATGCAACATTAGATCCAACCAATCTTAAATCAATTTAATAATTATTTATTTTAATGATTTTTTTTTCTTCATACTTTTTGTCTTTATCATAATCCACTCTTTTTTATTACCATTTGGCTACAATGACTAAAGCAATGTTTGGAGAAAAAAAAAAAAATCATTAAAAGAACATCTTGTCTACTGTTAAGCATGAGAGTGGATCTATTTACATTTTGGGATAGTGCGGCAGTGGCACAGAAAATAGGAAGAAGAAAGATTTTACTAAATATCAACAAATCCTGGAAGCTAATGTCCCACGCTCAGTGAAGAGACTGAAGAACAAAAGTGTCTGGATATGACAGCAAGACAATGGTCCAAAACATACATCAGAATTAACCTTAGTTGCAGTCAATCACTATTAATTATTTCAGTAGATTGACAGCCATAATATTAATGCATTTTACAAGCTTCAGATGTCTGTATTTAATCTAAAACATTAAGAAAACTTAATGTTCATCACCATTAGCTTTAGGCTAACATAATATAACTAATTCTATAATTCTATAACTAAGTGGGAATTTACTATTTACTGTAGCTGTTAGAATTTGGCTGGGACTGAAGACTAGCTATAAGAATCACATTTCACCACAGCACTGCACTGGACTTTGTAAAAATTATATTGGAAAATAATATATATATGACTGAGTGAAAAACAAAGTATCTAATATTTATCCTTATCAGATATTTGGAAGAATATAACAAGATTAATCAACTTATTTCTAGATATTTTTTACTTATTTTAAGAATTTTTGAGAAGTGACATTAATTTTAACCAGCTGAAAGGATGAAAATTTGGGCTCCTTGGTGGCAAAGCCAATACATTCCAAAACACAAATGGCCTTGCTTTCTGCGTGGGTAGAATGGCTTAGAACGAATGTTTCTTTGCACATGCACCAGTGGTGAATTTGGTGTGAGAAAGTCTTACAGAAGGTTGTGTATACAGCACCCATGAAGACGTCGTGCTCCTTGGGGATTGTGGAAACAAACCGCCCGGTTTCCGAGGCATTTCCCATCTGGAAGAAAGATTGAAGAGGAAAAGTTTTAGAGGACAGGTTTAGAGATAGTTTAGAGTAGATGGTTTAGAGTAAAAGGTTTAGAGATGGTAAGGACAGAATAGAGTACAGTCTGAGACATGGTTTAGAATAGATAGTTTGCAGTACAGGTTTAGATATGGTTTATAGTAGATGGTTTAGAGTATAGGTTTAGATGATTTAGAGTTGATAGTGTAGAATAAATGATTTAGAGTAGATAGAGTGCGAGTTCAGAGACAGTTTAGTGTTGATGGTATAGAATAAATGGTTTAGAGATGGTGTAGAGTAGGAGGTGTAGAGTAATAGTTTAGAGCACAGGTTTAGAGTAGATGGTGTAGAACAAACGTTTCAGAGTAAATGGTGTAGAGTACAGATTTAGAGATGCTTTTGAATAGAAGGCTTAGAGTAGATGGTTTAGAACACAGGTTTAGACAGGTTTAAAGTAGATGGTTTAGAACACAGGTTTAGAGACAGTTTAGAAAAGATGGTTTAGAGACGGTTTAGAGCAGATGGTGCGGAGTAAATGGTTTGGAATACAGGTTTAGTCATATAGTAGATGGTGTAGATGGCGTAGAGTAAATAGTTTTGAGGGGGTTTAGACTATGGTAGAAGTACAGGTTTAGACATGGTTTAGAATAGATGGTTTAGAGCAGATGGTGTAGAGTAACAGGTTTAGAGATGGTGTAGAGTAGAGGTTGAGACATGGTTTAGAGTAGATGGTTTAGAGTACAAGTTTAGAGATGTTTTAGAGTAGAATTCTGTAAAATACAGGTTTAGAGATGGCTTAGAATAGATGGTTTATAGTCGATGGTTTAGAACACAGGTTTAGGCATTTTTTTTACAGAAGATGGTTTAAGAGAACAGGTTTAGAGACGGGTTGAGTCAATGGTTTAAAGACGGTTTAGAGCAGATGTAGAGTAAATGGTTTGGAGTACAGGATTATATAAGATACAGAATAGATGGTTTAGTGTTAATGGTTAATAGACGATTTAGACTAGATGGTATAATTACAGGTTTAGAGATGTTTTAGAATAGATGGTTTAGAGTATAGGTTTAGAGATAATTTAGAGTTGATGGTGTAGAGTAAATTATTTAGAGTAGAGTTTAGAATACAGGTTTAGAAATGGTTTAGAGCAGATGGTTTAGACTAGGGGTCACCAACCTTTTTGAAACTGAGAGCTACTTCACGGGTACTGAGCCATACCAGTTTGATACACTAGAACAGAGTTTACCTAAACTTATCTAAACTTCATGTATAATAAACATGTTTGAAATGCTTTTTTTAGATATTATCATTTTCAAATCCATATAAATGCAAATGTGATTAAAGAAGAACAGCAACAGGATCAAATTAAATGTTAGACGCTGCTCACTGGTGAGTTGTGCTATTTTTAGAACAGGTCCGCGAGCTACTCATGTGGCCCTTGGGGGCACCCTGGTGCCCGCGGGCACCATGTTGGTAACCCCTGGTTTAGACTATATATATTCTATGTTCTGCTATAGGACAGATGTATACAGAAGTTCTGACTAGGTCCTGACAAATGTGGACATTTTGGTCAATGATAATGTGTTAAACAGCGTATTACTGAATGGTATGGTCGGTTTTGACATTTACAAAACTCAAATAACAGCAAAACCTCAAATAGATATATTAATGAACAATATAAATAACCTTACTAATGAATCTTAAAACAGGTAGATAATGTCAACTCTCACCATATAACTCTCACAGTGTTGAGCTCTTGGTTCACAAATCAAACTGTGTTCACAAATCAAATTCCCTTCTGTAGTCTTTATATGGTATAATACAATATGTCCATTCAGCACACTGGTGGAATGTCAATATTCATCACTTCTCTCAGCCAAAAAATACATTGGTCGGGCCAATAACGAGTTTGAATTCTTATATTAGTTTAGCACTCTAAGCCTTATAGACTGGAGGGTTGGGGCTTTGGCTGTAGTGGCCCTTGGCCTTTCAACTATTATAATTCAACTTAACAGCTCTGCTTACAGTGGAGAATTTTGAGAGACGCTAACAGACAGCCAGTATTCCACTTTCTGCTAATGCCAACACGGAAATCCAGCCAGATTATTCTATGGAGCTAAATAGTCCTATAGAGCAGCTTAGTATGGAGAGGGAGATCAAAGAGGCTGAAGGTTACGTTTAAAGACACAAACTGGCAATTTTGCCTCTTGCCCCTGTATTATTCCCACAGGGGACGACTTCACCTGAATGCACACAAACAGAGCATTTGATAGAACCGTAGAAGCATAGATTACCTTTGACATATTACTTTTCCACTCTGACTATTACAGTTTGGCTTAGAGACACCGCTTACAGTGAGAGACAGCCACTATTCCAATTTCTGCTAAAGCCAACACAGACATCCAGCTGGATTATTCTACACAGCTAAGTAGTCCCGTAGAGCAGATTAGTGTGGAGGGACAGAAAGAGAGAGAAACATCAGAGACTGAGGCTTACGTTGAGGACACCGATCTGAAACTTGGTATCAGTATCAGGCCAATACGGACGGAAAACGGATCAGATATTGGATAAAAAAAAAAGAGCTTGAGGTGAGGCTGTAACACATTTAGCCTGAAATACTTATCACAGAAATACGGTGTTGCCAACATAATGCACTAAAGCAGGTTACATGATGATAATAGTAGGCATAGATAGCCTAACGTTAACCTTAGTATTAAACAAGTCCTTTATTTTAAGAAGAAATGGCATGATATCATTTTTTTTTTCCAATACTGATGTTCCAACTATGCATGCAGTCTGATATCCAGTATTTCTTATTAAACACTACTAAGGTTTAAAATGAGCTGTTTTAATGGGCATCTATGAGTAGGCCATGGACTTGACTTGAACTATTCCAGCGCTCTACTGCCCCACAGGACATGATGTCACATAGATTTTTTTTTTACAGGATTGGATCCAATTCATTCTTTTTTTCAGCAGATATCTGATCCATCGATTTGTGCAGGTATCAGCCCTGGATCCCTGGTATTTCTCTTGGTGTCATCTCTGATTTTAAGCAGCTGTGTTTTGCTTTGGCCACTATGTATTTCTTCCTGCAGGGAGGTTTGTTCAAACAATTTGAGCATGGGAAGTTAAAAAAATGTCTAACTAACGATTTATGGTACTAAAAGACTTGTAAAGCTATTTATCTGGCCAATAATTATCAAAATAGACCCACATAAGAATATATATAAATAACCAGTTCATTGTGATTATTTGTGACCATTAACCAATCCAAAGCTTTACTCTTGGGAGGTGTTTACATTTACCATTCAGTACCTGCTTCAGCTTATCACCCCTTCATCTTATCAACCCAGCTTTGCAGTCATCCATCCATCCAGTGTCTGAGCTGGTGGAAACTGTTTTCATGTCATTAATTTGAGTATATTTTATTATATTTCACATGTATTTCTCACTTAACATTATAAATGTTATGTTTCAAATATATGTTTCAAAATTGCAAATATCTCTTAACAACAATGCAAATGCATAGCATATATTTTGGACACCTTCATAATATACTGTACTGTATCAATACATTTTTTTCTGCATGGGACATTTTCTTTTTTAGGTATACTGTCAACATAATGACACACACGATCTCCTGAACGTCTTCCTTGAGATCTGCCCCTGTTACTCCTGTGTAACGGGCCGAGGCTGGTGGTGTTTGTGTGCTGCAGTGAGGGAACAGACTCACAGGGCAGCTCTGTTCCTTGCCTGATATCTGCATCAGGCTCCCCAGCTCTCGGCGGGACTGCAGGGCTCAGTGCCTAAACTTGGTAAATGACCGGCGTGCTCACGGCTGATAAACACCAACTCGACTGTTATGTGACAGAGTAGTGCAGCTTAGCTAATCAGCCTGAGCCTCAGGTGCCGGGACACCAGCACCAGTTACTCGACCATGAGTCACCATCACACGCAGTAGAGATGTGCGGAGTCACACAGCCCACTTCATCGCAGCAGAAAGTCAAAAGGACAAGAAAATGCTGAATTCAGGCCACAATGTATATCATATATACTGAAATAAAATTTTATATATATATATA
>JBBPCZ010000017.1:2991007-3012962 GCA_037974445.1 Brycinus macrolepidotus | reverse complement strand
TTCTTTTATCCCTCTCATTATCTTGTTTTATTTTATTCTATCCTATTTTTTATTCATTCTTATTTTATTTTCCATTTTTGTAAAGCACATTGAATGACCCTCTGTGTATGATAATGTGCTATATAAATAAACTTGAACTTGAAACTTGAACTTATACCTCCCATCCAGTCTCCCTCCCTGAATTGCTATTGCCTGGTTTCAGATGGCACTAATAACTGATCACTTGCCGTTTTGCATCTAGCAGTAGACATCTAGCTGACGTTTTATTTCTTCCACAGGTTGAAGACCAGAACAAGCAGACCAACCTCAAAGAGGAGAATGCAGCACTGAAGCGAAAAAATAATGAGCTCACACTGGTATGACAGCAGCTTTATTTCACTACATAAGAAATGGAGAGTTTGGAGTGATGAGTTATGCTTTAAAAAAATAAATCTAAGACGTGCCCAATGTTTTTCCCTTGTCTCAGCAAAACCAGAAGCTGAAGCAGGAGCTACTCGAGTGTCACACCAACGTAGCATTTCTGCAGAGTGAGCTGGACTCTATAAAGAGTGATCTCACTGACCAGAGCATCAATTTTGAAAGGTGAGAGGTGTTTCTGATTGTGAGTGTGTGTCTTTAAGTGCCTAATAAAGTTCCTTATCTGTATAGCACATTTTTTGTCATAAACTGCTTTTTACAAGTTTAGTGTTTAGTGCTGACATCACTGAAACACACTAAGTAAACATTTCCTCCAGCCTGGAATGGGCTGTCCAAAAGGTAATTGGGACAGTAGTACAGTGCAGCCTTAGTCTAAAGGTAAACTGTCAGGGCTAAGTGACAGCTGTCTAGTTTCTGTGTGTGAGTCACACACACAGACAGTTATCCCCTCGCTGTCACTGTCTGGCCACTCCTACAGCTGTTTGCTGTGCTGGTATCACGAGAGCAGGATATCCTGGATTGACACCACATGCCTAAGGAATTTTGTGACCTTGTTGCCTAGCAACGGAGCCAAAGAGAGACAATTACGAATGCCTTTGCGTGTGTTGGTCTCTGTCTCTGTGTTTTTTCTGTATGTGTGTATGTTGCGCTCAAGTGTAAGAATGCATCTGTAAAAGACAAACAAAAACTGTATGTGTAAAATGTTTCATGCCATACATATTGGATGTGATGAAGTTATTAATGACAACAGCAACTCTAAATGGAACAGTATTATTCCATTTAAAAAATTCAGTAATAAATAATCATAATCCTACGTTCTGCAGAGATGAAGCTCTAATGAGGTGCTTTGCAGAGGAAAGAGACAACTTGGAGAGACAGATTGAGATGCTACAGTAAGGATATACCTGACTTCTTTTTTTTTTTTTTTTTTTGGAAGGAATAACTGGGTCAAATTGTATTTGTATTTGACGGTTCTATAAATGCAGTCTGTGAACACACTGTCAAACACATAGCTACTGAATAAGAAAATGATAATAGAAATGATGTAATTCTGTTGTTAGGTCTGGCTGCATTTACTGTAAATGCCTTGTTCCATCTATTGTCTTCTCTTAGGTCAGCCAACAGGAAGCTTCATGACAGCAATGATGGTCTACGCACAGCTATAGAGAACAGCCAGACCAGAAACAAGGGGCAGGTAAACACTTTTAGTGGACCATTTGAGCTCTGGGTTCCCATCTCTCGTATGTCCACAAAGTTACAGTCTTAGGCACCTGGGTGAATAATACTTAAAAGGTCTTAACTACTGGGCAGTATTGTTAAGTTAGTGTTAAAACACTAATATTACAATAGATACAAATTACATTAATGCAGTACATAGTGGGTTTATGTATGGCAAAGTGTTCACCTAACCATTTCCAGACCCCTTTCCCCATAGAAGCTCAGTGTTACTAGCTACCATCAAATACATGGTTTGGCTCTTTTTACTTCATTAGGTTAAATTAGGTGTGTTACTTATGGAATTTTTTAAATCCACACAATGACTGGAGGCATTGAGCAGAAATCTGGAACCAAGCCTGTGTTCTTCTAACCAGCTCACAAAATATAAAACTACTTTTTATAAGAAAAGGAAATCTTTTCTTTACTTTTTACTGCTTTCTTGTTTGTTTGCATTTATTCAGATGTTAGCTTTTTTCAGCTGTTTTTGCTGGCAGAAAGAAACCCACTGCTGATATAAATGGCTTCACACAATTTGCATAGTTGCACAGTACTGTACATTAAGCATAACTAAAGACAATTGCATGGATGTATATGTGCGAGGAACGCTTAAGGGTTAGACTCCGTTATCTCTTGTCATGTCGTATTAGACCAAACAAATGATGTAACCCTGCAGTAGCCAGGAAATTATCTTTTTTTTTCTTTCAGCGATTATCTCCTGGAAATACTATGGCTAGGAGAAAGAGTACGTGTACACCATATTTCGAAAGGTAAGTCTGCCTCTGGCCTCTGCTCATAAATTGTGGGTTTTTTTTATTAAGAATAATTGTGTATCAAATGTTACACAAGACAATAAATACATATGTACAAAATTGATCTTATGCAAAGCAGTTGTCGTTAATTTTAGTTTTAAGTTTTGTCACATTTGCTTTTTCTGTGGCAGTTATTCTTGTGTCTGAAATTAAGTATAATTCATAAATGTGTGTTAGTAATTAGTATTGTTTTATGTAGGTTATCAACAGATGCAGCATGTGACTATTCGTCCTTGATTGTTTCTGTAATTCCTGCAGGTGCTGTAACATGTGTGGGGAAGATGACTATGATCAGTTGCAAATAATGGAGCGTCTGCGCAGACAGAGCTGTGACTATTTGGCCCTGGCGCTGTGTGACCCAATGCGCAGACACAGCTTTGAGGTGGACAGTCTGCCTGAGAGCTGCGTGGACAGCGGCATGTCAACTCTCCGCTCCAACAACGGCTACGAGTCGGAGCACGAGAGCGTGTACAAAAACCCCACTGACCCAGCGGATACAGCCAACACCCCCTCCGGAGACACTTCAGACACAGAGGTGAGAGAACAGGGATGTGTGTGTTGAAATTACAAAGGGCATTATAAACACATGGACAGAGTTTATTGTGACTTGTTTAAAGTACAGTATTTTATAAATTAATTTATTTCTAATTCAGTTCAAGCCAGATCAGTATAGTTCATTGTAATTCAATCCAGTTCAGTTCCGTTGAATTGAGTAAAATTTATTTTTCGGTTTATTTTAATTCAGTTCAGTTTGGTGAAATTGATTTGAATTTAATTATCACCCGACAACACAATGTAAAATTGTAAAAATATAATTAGAGTAAATAATACTTTTGTCTTGTCAGTAAATACTGTGTTTCATAAGCCAGGTTCTAGCTCTTTTTTGCTGTTTTTAGTGTTTTTAAATCCCTCAGGTGCTTATTAACAAGCTTTAAGCCTGTGAGTATACTGTGTCGCTGCGGGTCAGTCTCAGGTTTGCCTACCAGACTTGATCTGCTTTGAGTTTCCAGGTGCAGGAGGTGCGAGAAGAGACAGTTTGTGGATCAGACAGTGAATCGGTTCAGGACTGGACTCCAGCAAAGCCAGATATCACTGTGTCAGGGAAGAAATGCCTGTCAGCTATCTTCACTGAGGTAACAGACATCCCAGATACAAATATAATGCTTAACTCTTAACACTGAAGTCCAGACATAAACCCACAACACACATATGTATTGCTTCATCTTGCCCATCCTATGCTTGGGAACTCAGCATTATAAAACCTATTGGTTTTTATTTCTGTATCTCATGAAAGAAAAGTTCCAGTTCTCAATGTTCCACCGACCCCCTTTACACTAGTATTTTGCGTACTTCCCAAGAAATTGCGTATGCTTAATTTTGGGCTCTCTTCTGTATCGGTGATATATTGTACAGTAACCTTAGAATTTGGAACAATATATATAATATAAAACGTGTGTGTATATACATATAATTATTTTAATATACATACATAAAATCGACGTTTGTTTCTATAGAGAGATAAAGATGAGTTAGTGGAGAAGCCCCAAGCTTCTGATAAGACCTACAAGATCGTGTTAGCGGGTGATGCTGCTGTAGGCAAGTCCAGCTTCCTCCTGCGCCTCTGCAAGAACGAGTTCAGAGGCACCACCAGCGCCACTCTTGGTAAGAGTGACCAAGCTTCACACAAGTTTTAAAAACTACACTCAAAATCCAGTTTAAAGTATTGTTGTGCACCTAAGAAGAACATAAGATCCTCTGAGCCATGTTTGTTTTGGCATGTTATTTTAGGAGTTGATTTCCAAATGAAGACTCTTGTGGTGGATGGAGTACCAACAGTGTTACAGCTTTGGGATACAGCTGGTCAGGAAAGGTGAGACCCACAAGAGTGACCTTAATGTTTAACTGTAATTCTAAATTCTCTAAATCCTATATAATAATCTCTAATTCTATACCTTAAAACCTAAACTATCAATAATAGTCCTAATGCTGAGACATTTTAACTATTTAATAATTAAGCACTTTTCCTAAAGCAAGTATCCTAAAGCCTTACCGTACCCTAAACACCAGTTTCAATGCTAAATCTTTCCACTGTCTGAAACCTGAAGTCAGTACATACAAAGGGAGCTGTAAAGTACTGTCTTAAACCCTTCACATAAATCCCAACTTAGTGCTGAATCACTTTTAATGTCTGCCGAGGAAACTATGTGTAAACTAAAGGCAGGCTGTGTAATTTGTGTAAAGAGGGTTTTAACTGGGTGTCTTCTGGTTTCTGTGTTGGTTTAATGGGTGTTGCAGGAATGTGAATTAGAATGGTTCCTCCTTTGGCAGGTTCAGAAGCATAGCTAAATCCTACTTCAGACGAGCGGATGGGGTCCTCCTGCTTTACGACGTTACCTGTGAAAGGAGCTTCTTGAATGTGCGTGAATGGGTCGACACTATTGAGGTATTTCCTACTTTTTATGTTAAATACAGCGTATGATTTCATGTCAGTAATTAGGGATTTGATACGTAGGTGTAGCGTGCTGGAAGCTGAATTTAATTTAGACTTCTCATTTTCTTCTCATTTACATGTTACACAACTTTCTAAGAGATGTTGACATTGGCTTTTCTTCCCTCCAGGATGTTTCCAAGGATGACGTCCCCATTATGCTGGTGGGGAATAAGACAGATCTGCGAAACCAGGCTCTTCAGGATGGTATCACATGCATTCCAACCAGCTATGGAGAGAAGTTAGCCATGGTGAGAGCATTGAACATTGTGACATTCCTTCCTTCTGTCTCTGTGGGTAATGGTCACACCACAGTGAACTGGTGAATTAACCCTTAAGTCTAGACATGCCATTTTGCTATAAAATGTTTAAGATATTACCTAATTATATAATTACCTACAGTTATATATTTTATTATTTTACATTCATCACTAGGTTTTAATATGCATTTTAGACTGCACCCACTTTATGAACCCCATGTGCTTTGTTCTTGACAGACCTACAGTTCACTGTTTTGCGAGACAAGTGCAAAGGATGGCTCAAACATTGTCGAGGCCGTCCTCCATTTAGCACGGTGAGTCATTCACACAGTGGAACATGCATGCTGATTCTGATTCTGCATCAGTTTCAGTCAGATTAAGCAAAGTTCTACCACAAGCTAGACTTGACCCCCTCTCAAAAATATTAAATTACTCACTGACTTCAAATGACTTCAAAAAATTTCACATTTAAACAAACTAAAAATAAACTTCAAAGCCCAAGCTCAACACACCAGATCAAAGCACGATGTTCCACCTACTTAGCACTTGGGGGCAGCAGATCTGCTCAAATTGCATCTAACTGCAGAACCCATGATTAGTAAATGGTGACTCATAGTGCAGTCCAAGTGAGCGTAATGCAAGCTTATATTACTATATGAAATATGCACATATGAAAGATTTTGACAGAGTTTTTGGGTGATGTAATGTTTTCTTATGTGTTTTTAATAGCACATTATTTTAGTTGCATCTGAATGTACTTCAGAGACCCTGAATGCTAGCACTATTGTGACATGTTTGATGTTGCCAGTAGCTGCTCCACATTATAAAGCTTTTCTCTCTTCTTCACAGAGAGGTGATCAAACATGCCACTGAACACAAGGAACTAGCATCAGTGGCCAAACTCTCTGCAAGTCCCAACAAAAAGATCGCCAGCTTAAACTGCTGCATGGTGTAATGAATGCGTTCTTCATCCTGAAAAACACACAACCAGAGAGGCTCATGCTGATCTGTATATGTCAGCATATAGCTGTGACTTAAGACCATTATGTAAGCTTATGACCAAGCAAAATTAAGTATCCGATTGCTGTGAATGAGCTATTCGCCTCTTCTGTCTGTTCCAGAAATTTTCCTTTCCAAGTGTGCTGTCTCTTAGGCCCGACTGTGACTAATACTGATGTAGATTATACAGAGATTAAACTCTGACTATCCAGTAATATCAGCCAATATTAGTATATAAGGAGAAAGAATAAAAGCCTTCAGTAGTTTTAGTTAAACACCACTTTACTGATACAGTTGTTAGTTATCAAATGTGAATTGTTAGATATGACTGTTAACTCAAACAGCAGAAGCTCGCAAAGTTTTAAATAATATAAATAATGTAATGCTAGAACTAAAATAGAATTTGTAGCACTTTTGGAGGTGTCTGCTAATTCTTGTTTATTTTTCTCTTTTTTTTTGATAGTATTATAATACATCAGTTAGCAATAAAACTGCTGGACTTCAAACTTAATGGCCAAACATTCTATCTTTTGGACTCTTTGCCTAGCTCATCCTCAGAATGCTGGATTAATGGGCTGTGTGTTGAGGCCTTACACTTTTATGCATGTTTGGATTGTCTACCTCTGCACAGCATTGTGATGCTCTGTCATATTATCCTTAAATATATATACGTAGTGCCCTATTTACTTATTACATAAAAAGTGCACTCTATAGGGAAGTATTTTGCCCCGGTGGAATACGATGAATGTGTGTTCACTGATTGTGTCGTCAGGCAGGTACGCTGAGTGAAGCTTTATACTTTCAGTTTTTATTAAGTCTCTCGTCTAAATGACGATGGTCCTCCGGCAAAGTAACTAGAGAAAACTGTAAAACATTATTCCTGTGTAACTGAGGTATATTGTATTTATAACTGTGATTATTATTATTACTTGGAATGTATGATTTATTTTTCTTATTTCCCAACTTGAATTTTCTATATTCACATATACTAGTCCGTCACAGCATTAAAACCACAGACAGGTGAAGTGAATAACATTGATTATGTTGTTATAATGGCACTTGTGATAGAGTGGGATATATTAGGCAACAAGTGAACAGTCAGTTCTTGAAATTGACGTGTTTGAAGCAGGATAAATGGGCAAGTGTGAGGATCTGAGCAACTTTGACAAGGGGCAAATTATGATGGCTTGAAGACTGAGTCGGAGTATCTCCGAAACAGCAGGTCTTGTGAGGTCTTCCCAGGATGCAGTGGTCAGTATCTACCAAAAGTGGTCCAAAGAAGGACAATCAGTGAACCAGTAACAGGGTCATGAGTGGCCAAGGCTTGCTGACACACGTGGGGGCTGAAGGATAGCCAGTCTGGTCCGAACCCACAAATGAGCCACTGTAACACAAACTGATGGAAAAAGTTCACTCTATAATAGAAAGCTGTCAGAACACTTGCTTCACAGCTTGATTATTATAGTTCTGTGTAGCCACAGACAGGTCAGAGTGCCCATGCTGACCCCATCCACTGCCAAAAGTCTACAACGGGCATCAGAACTGAACCAAGGAGTAATCGAAGAAGATGTCCTGGTCTGATGAATCACGTTTTCTTTTACATCACGTGGACAACTGCTTTGACATGTACCACCTACCTAAACATTGCTGCAAACCTTCATGGTAGCCCTATTGGTATTCCTTAATGACAGTGGCCTCTTTTGACAGGATAATGCATCTTGCCATGCTGCAAAAATGGTTCAGGAATGATTTGAGGAACATGACAAAGAGATCAAGGTGTTGAATCTGAGCATCTTTGGGAAGTGCTGTACAAACTAGTCTGATTGATGGAGCCCCTGTTTCGCAACGTACAACACTAAAACGATCTTGGTGTCAGATACCATAGAACACTTTTGAAGATATTGTGGAGTCCATGCTTCAAAGAGTCTGTTTTGTGGGCATGAGAGGTCCTACACGATATCAGCCAGGTTTTAATGTTATGGCTAAATGGTCTATAGTCAAATGCAAAGGTTTTAGCTGTTTGCTTATTTGCATATAAGACCCTTGTTTATAAATTCAAACCAGTGTGAAGTGCTACATTAATTAGCTTCATGTTATGCAGAACAAGAAATTTAAAACTTGTTTTCCAGAATCAGATTAAGTCTAAAAGAATTTTTGTGGCTCACTGGAATTGCGATTCAGTAGACGGTCTTGATAAGTCTGAGAAAAAGGCTCAGATTTAATATGGTTTTATTATAAGTGCTGCAGAATCACTTTCATTACTTGTGTTAGTAAACTGAATGGCTCAGTAGCCTGGCTTCATATGGATTTTTTGTTTATTTTGTATGCTTGTATTCCTTGTATGCCGTTTCCTTGTCCTCATTAATAAGATAATGCTTTTCCCTCTAACAGATAATCTGATAAATTTTTTTTAAAAATTTATTTATACAATGTAGCTGCCAGGCTAGAATTTTATAACAACCAAAGCAGTCTTAATATTAACTTAATATTCTCATATTTTTATAAACTAACCCAGTCCCATAAAAATGTTTGTTATACAGGGCTCTACTTCCTTCTGTTAGAGTCAGATAGGTAGAGAGGTGGAATTGTTCTGTTTTTGGGGATAGAACACGCCCTAAATGTACATTTGCAAAGTGCCACCGATCTTGGGATGTATTTGTTTTCTCAGTTTTGGACACTGTTGTTAGAAAATAGGCTCTTACTGCCATTTCTCCAAATAGGTATAATGAAGTGCAGGTCTATTGAATTGTAGCAACATCCTGCAGCTTTATCATCAGCTGCCATCAAAGTTGCCAATTCTGGAATGCTGCTGAAGTGCTTTTTCCATTTTTCATGAATCTTTTCACAAGGCTAGTTCAGCTTCTCAAGAAACTTTTACATTTTAAACTACAACATTTTAAATATCCACTTAATGCTGCTTCAGTTTTGTTTTTCTTGCTGACTTTTTTTACTGCCCCACTCTCATGCCTCCCTTTTCATCCTTTATTTATCTCAGCGGAGCTTTAGACATTTTCTAAAAATGTTTTCCCATTTCCTTTGGACAGCCATTAAAAAGTTTCTTCTTCTATCCACACCTATGTCAAGCTAGATCTAACAAACTTAGTAACTTCTTCTTTTATCAGTCAAAGAATTTACATTTGTGTTTTATGATTTCTTTAACCAGTAGCCGACAAACACAGTATGTGGCTTTTTCACCATAAAATTTCATTGTTCCTTTCACAACTGTATAGCCATCACTTATTTTTCATCACAATGAGACCTCATGTCTCCCAAAAATTAATATAGAATGAAAAATATGGTCTTAACTTTCACCGTAAGTTAATGTAGTAAGATTTGGTGTTTTTGGATTGTTTCTGCTGGTCCATTCATCATGAAATTTTGATACAGTTTAAAAGGCAGCTGGCACAAAATTCCAAGGTTTTCATATGCTTGCTCATTGTCCATTCTTACCTAGCTTTGTCAAATTTGTCGGTCTTCTTTCCTTCCTTATAATCAGAGTCTTATCGCACTATAACCCACTGTTAATGTTCTCTTAAAGGTTAACATTAACAAATTCTGTATACTTTATTTACTTTATGTCTTGTGTGTGTTTTTGACACGTTTGTGTCAAAAAAATAAAATGTACACTTGTGCATTGAATAGATTTCATTGTGTTCTTAGTTATTTACATTTACATTTGTGCATTATGCATCAGTCCTCCATATGCATTATGCAACTCAATTCCTCCATCAGACTCACTAGTCCAGAAAGCGCGTTTCCATGCTTTACACCACTCTAGCCAACACTTGGCACTGCACATAGTTATGTTAGGCCTGTGTACAGGTCCCATGGAGCTCCCAGCACAGTTCTTGTGCTTATGTTGCTTCTAGAGGCATTCTGGCACTCTGTAGTGAGTGATGCAACAAAAGATAGGCCATTTTTAAATGCTAAATGCTTCAATACTTGGTAGCCCTGTTCTGCACATTTGTTTGGTCTGCCACTTCATAGCTGGGCTGTTATTGCTTTTGGAGCTAATAACAGGGCGGATCTAGCAGTGCTATAATTTCACATACTGACTAGTGGCATCCTGTGAAACTACCATGCTCTTTAGTATGACCTACTCAACTGTTTGTCTAAGGAGACTGCATGGGTATGTGCCCAGTATTACATTCCTGTTAGCAACAGATGTGACTGAAACACACGACTCTAATTAGGAGTGTCTACATACTTTTGGCCATATTGTGTTTTACCCACTACACCGACTGCAAACAAATGCAAACAGAAGAATGAATGTTTAAGCAAAAGGACTGCTGTGTTTTAATTTGGGAATTTTATTGTGGCAGTACTAACATATAAAACAATCCATAATTTTAACATATAAACAATCAAAATTGACTTTACAAATTTTATAAGGCTTTGAGTCCCAGTCCACAAACCGGGATTTTTTTTTTTTTATCTTGTTACTCCCAGAGTTGCACTGTAGAACTGAAATAGACAATTTTTGAAAGAAAAACGAGTAAAACATTTTGTTAGCCATGCAAACAGAAGACAGCATTGCACACACTCCATCTAAGAGATACTTAAAAAAAACTAAAAAAAAACCTACTGAAACCAAAATTGCATATACCAGCATTTTCCAGATGTTTTCCAAAGTTGCATATTTTCTTTTTATCGTCACAAGGAACATGAACTACTAAAGGGAAATATGTTTCTTTTCTTACAAAGCCAATTACTCTGTATAAGCTTCATTAGGACGCCATGACCCAAAACACTTTCCGATTTCCCAGTGACAAAATCATGCAGAGTGCTGCATCTGAATTCTGTCAGAACTGCCAAATTCAAAAGAATACATTCATTTTGACAAATGCGTATCTCCGAGCATTCGGAAACATTTGTCAAAGAGAACTTATAGCTTATAAAATTCCGCCTACAACAGAACCAACACTGTCTACTTTCAGCTTTAAACCAACGTTCAAACTAGAGAGACTGTAACTTAAAGCTACAGTTAGAATCATCCATTACATGTGAAAAATATGAAAAAATATTTTGATAAATTCATATTTCTATGTGGTAATAAGAGTGGAATGTTGTATGGCGATGATAAGCGAAGGCCCATAACAGTCCCTGAAGGGGAACAGCTTTGTAGCCAGGTTCCTGCTTTGATGCTGTGACAAGACATGTGAACAGCAGTGAGCCTGTAATATGCAACTTGCTAGCTAAACAAAAAAGTATACTTTTTATACTTTTAACATGTTTTTGATTTGAGTTAAGAATGTCCAGCTCAAGTGGACAGTACTGTCACCAAAACTGTTTTTTACAAGACAAACTTGTGCAAATGATCATGGCAGGCAGTGTGCGAAATACCCAGTGGCAGTCGGGGGTCCAGTGCTCCAGGGTTATGTTGAAGACTCAGTACACAAGCTTTCATGGATCCAAGTCAAGGCAGTCAGCTAGGCTATACATGCTTTGCACACACATCACCAAGTCGTGGCGTTTCTGGCCATTCTGGTGCTCTAGACGGGTTTTGCCTCCGGGGAGGAGTGTGGTGGAATTTTTTGGTGATGGTCGGTTGCACCTTATTGGCATCCCCCCACCAGTATGCCTGGAAACACCTGATACCAAGGCTAATATTGGTAATGATAAGGCCACTCACACAACCACAACAACTATTCCCTGCAAAAGAACCCACTTGTCTAACCCAACACATGCACACTTGCACGTCGCTGTACAACTTTTGCCCTTATGCACAACAGGTCTGTCACAATTTACAGTAAACACAGACGAAAGATCGCCTTGACTTGGCTTCTTCTCACTGCACTTGAAAATTTCACTTGAGTTTAACATTTTTTAACTCAAGCAAATGCTCATTTGGCTCACTGAAATTGTCACTCGCTGCAGTTAACTCCGTCCATTTGCTTCCACTGGCTGTTCACGCATTTACTTTGCTCTTAAATTTCTCATTGAATTCTTTACATATTTAGAGAACACCAGACATAGTAAGCTTTTCAAAGACATTTTTGTGGGAATCACAAATGATAAATAAAGATTTTCTCAGAAACCCCCCAAAATTTTGCTTTTTAGGCTTTCAGTGTCAGTCAAGAATCTCAGACCCCCAAGACCCCGCTGTATTTCGCACCCTGATGGTAGCCATAGCATTAGGACTGTTGGTTGTGTTTTCATATCTGATTTCACAATTTGGAATAAAATAATAATCCAACTTAATTCATTCAGATCCATTAACATAAGGACAAATAAATATGACACCCCACGGCTTTACAGAATGACAGCAATTTGTGGGCGTGTCGTCATGCAACAGAAGGCAAGGCTTTAAAGACAATAAATAATGCAACAAAATCAGGTGAATAACTTTTTTTCAATTGGGCATAACAGCTTGTACTTTGCCACACTACAATGACAAGAAGCTACAACATTGACAGCCAAAGACAATCAACTTGCTATAAACCGCCATGGAATTTCTGCTGACTACTGTCAGTGAAGCACTTGTATGTAAAATAGGATAATTATTTGTTTATTATATAGGCTAATATTGGTAGAATTAACTTTACATTAATAACATCTTTCTGCTAAGTTTAAGCTACAGTATAAACTCTGCATGACGCCACACACACAAAAAAAATCAGGCGGTTCCAAGAGCAGTTTGATTGAATTTAGCCCTACATTTTCGGGTTTGCTGGTCATGGTAATACACACAGAAGCACTAGCATAAGATAATCTACTGTCTACATTACTACTGCTACTACTGGTTTTTACAAGGATGAGAAGCGGATTGAAAGAAATCAGGATAATGACTGGATGAGACTTTCAGCAGCATCTTACCTGAACAATAAAGTACTTAGATTCATTTATATTACTGGCTATTACCATTTTTTTGTTGTTGTGTGTTTGTTTTTTTCTAAGTCTACTGACAAATGTCACTCTACCCTGAGGTCAGGAAAGTGGCATCTATCTGAGCTGAACTAGAATAAGAGGAAAAGCCTTATCCCAGCGAATTTAAAAGGCCATCAGTCACCGGCAACGTACAACAACATTTACTTCCGCTGCTCATGTACAAATGACATGCAAATGCTTAAGTGGACGAATACACAAGTTCACAGACTAAGGACACGTTTGATATGAGTATGGTATGATTTCTTCACAGTATTTACAAAGGAGGGCATGCGCTTACTGCAGAATTCAGCAGAGGAATACATCCCTCGCAAACTGAAATGCACACATACATTTACAGCAGTGTTAGGCTCGTGGATGCATGTTCAGCCAAGCCGAACTTGACTCGTGACATCGTGTAGGAGTTAAAGGCAATGTAAATCTAAATGACATTAATATACGCAATGAATACGCCATGGCTGGCTTATGTTTATGAGGTTATTCTGATATAGATCGTGGGTTATGCATTTTGTGACAGCATGATGAAGTCAGGTGGCCTGATGAGCTGTGCGTGAATAAGACACTCCATTTAACACAATGCATATGCACATTTACGTTTGCTGCAATAAAATATACATGACTCTGTTTGCAGATCCTTCGGTAAGTCTCGTACGTTCCTGAGAATGCCTTTCAATGTGGTATTATTCAGAGATATATGAAATCACACATACAGTGGTTTTAAAGTCTTCTCTCTCTCAGTAAAATCTCTCAGTCTCTCTCACGCGTCTTTAGCCCTTGTACTACCACTTCCTCTACAGTGAATCACTTTACATTAAGAATGTCAAAATATTCTAGATCATTTATGTACAATATAATCTTACTTTTTTTAAAAAAAAAAATCCCACTACATGGTCCTGTGCCAATCATTGGACTATTTTGCAATGAAATATTTTCATAGATTTTTTACAATCGCCTATGCAGGAAGGACGAGGGCCAGTGTGTTTCATTTAAGCATAATGTATAGTGATTCATCTTTGAACTACAAGGCTTTGACCTTATATTCGTTCAACTGCACATACATCCTCTCATTCTTCTCCAAGCAATATCTGCATATGACATCAGGTAATCTTAAAAAGAAGTCTTTTGTCTGAAATATTGTGCTATTCCGTATAAGAAACCCCACATCAAGACCCGCCGAGGTCAAGTAAGTGTAATAGTCAATAAAAATATTTCGTTTTTCTCCAAACACCCGGCCAGAATAAATCTGTTGAAATAAGAGAACTTAGTAATAGTAAGCTTTTACATAAAAATGTATAAAATTTTAAAAAGAGATCTTAAGTTTCAGTATGTCTCACCTGCCCTCGCTCTCTTGTTTTAAATGCACAGATGAGTCTAAAGGCTGTGGCTTTATGGAGGAAGGGAAGGTTTGTCTCAGTCTTGTGAGCCACGTTCTTTTCGCTGAATGAACCTATGGGCTACTGTAAGATGTGATAGTGAGTGTGAACCTAAAAATGGAACAGATGTAGGGATATGTACATTTGTCATGAAAGGCAGCACAAGTAACTGAACAGAAAGTATGAGAGTGCAGCTTACACTGCAGTTCTCCAGTTCTTCATAATATGGAAATAGCTACTGGTCGCTAGGTTTATAAGAACTACACAGTCTTTCATTAATATAATACACTACTTCCCATTTGCTTTAATAAGACTTGGACAGCTGAAGCTTTCCGTCAGATTTCTGCTACGAGCGATCTATTCTACGCTGCTACCACTACAACACCGCAACTCAAAACTTACCTAATGTCAGTTACAACTCAGCACTTGCGGTTACTCTAATATTCACCCATTCATGGCTTTACATCCGGTTAGAACTGTGGGTGAATCCAGCCTTGAGGTGTGAATCAAAACAAATAGCGTGATGTATGAGTGCAAACCTTCCTTCCTCTTCAGTTCACCCCCCCTCCCCATGTCCCATTAGTTCATCCCTGCTGATGGAGGGCCATTAGCCATTAGTCTCAGTCTCCCCACAGCTGCTCCATCAGGAGCTCCAGCTTGCAGAGGAACCACCTGCGCAGGGGGCAGTAGTATTCGTAATGGAACTGCTCGAACTCGGGCGTCTGGCGGATGTCCTGCAGGAAGGAGACGTCCAGGTCGGACTCCAGCAAAACCAGCAGCAGGGGTAGCAAGATCAGGAGGATGACCGTAGCCACGGCAACCAGGCGGGCGGCGCTGCGGATGCAGGCGCGGAGTTGCTGCTGGCCGCTGGATGGGTTGCACAGCGACAGTCGGAGGGCCTCTCTGGCCTGTTCCCGCTCCCTCTCGGCCTGAAGCTCCGCCTGCATCTCGGGGTCAGCATGCAGTTCTTTCAGCAAGCGGCCAGGGCTTTGGAACAGGAAGTCCACTCCGCCTTGCCCCTCCTCCACTGGCGTGGGGAGCATACTGGCACACGGACTGTAGGCCAAGTCGGAGATGGTGAGAGAACCTGTTTCCCCGTCCTCCTCCATCGCCTGGTCTCTCATCTCCATCTCCACTCCGGTTCCAGTACTGTCTAACTCCTCCTCTCCCAGCTCATGGGTGTGGCCGTCCTGTTCCTCCAGCTCCACTTCTTCTGGTGTGACGGACGGCTTCAGCGGGGACAGGTGAACTGAATCTTTCAGAGCCAGGAGGCCTACAGAGAGAGAAACAAATCACTTGAAGTCTTAGGGCACTGAACTTTACCCAACTATCATAAACCATTTAAACTCAATGGATGTGTATCACAGGTAGCAGATAGAAACACTGAAGGTGTGTTGCTGAAATGAATTGTGTGTTAGTGGTCCAAGCTTTACTTTTGTACTTAGCCTACTGTAGCATCTACTATACACCAATTAGCATTGTGTAAACTGCATTTGTAAATCATCACACACTAGCCTCAAATACCAATGCATACAATTCAGGCTTCTTGATAGATGCTTTCCTTTTTTCAAAAAAAGGAAAAAAGGATAGAAATCACATAAGCAAGTCTAATTGGGATCACTTAAAAACTCAACACAGTTTAAGGCAAATGTATGATGATTTATTCACACACCTTGCTTGATGCTAAGTAACGATGCTAATTCATTACTGTTTAGCTAAAGAACCACACTTCAGACACCAAACAAACTGCTTAATAACATGTTGCATGTTGCAAATGCTGAAATGAATTGAGACTATTTGAATAAAGGAGTGTGCTCAGCATATAATATTGATTGCTATTTAATCAGGTAATTACTGTAATAGATCTATTACCTGTAATAACCTGTACGGGAGTGCATCATTCACAGCCATTCATGAAACTATCCTTCATAACCTCAGTATGTGGCCCTGTGGAAGACTGTTTGTATGTGTGTGTGTGTACATAAATGCAAGTGTGTAGGAGTGTTCCCATAAAGTAGTTGAGAGGCATGGCTTTAGCTTGTTCTCTCTGGGTAAGCCCAGTGTAAAAATAGACCCAGCTGCCTGGGCAGTGTGGATTAAGACAAGTCTCCTGGCTAAGTTGTGACTAAAGTGAGCACTACTCTAAACTACTACTCACACACACTCATGTACAGTTGAGATAAAACAGCAAAATATGGAAGTACATTTTCCACAGGGGCCTAAAAGCTTTGGAATTCTGAGTGCTTAAAAGATTCAGTAATTTGTCATCCCCTGTGAATGGAGGAATTATGGCTCCTAAGCTTAACCGACTGTAATAAGCCAGTCATTAAAGATCATATTGAATTCAAGTTTGTCAGCTCTATTCGATAGCTAACAAGACTGAAAATGCAATTTTAATCCCACTAAATTGGATCATTCTCGTCATATCGGCCATTACATGGCAGCAAATTGCAGGGCAGATGAAAGTATCTCCAGCGGAAACCTGTCGCCATAGTGACACGTACAGAGAGCCGTTTAGTGCAGAAGGAGGAGAGAGTGGGCACCGGCGACAGGCCATCGGGGATGGTTGCCACGGCAACAAGCGGAATCAACAAAGCCCAAGTGTGTGGGTGACTTCTGTGAGGATGTGTATGGACCAGAAAAGAAATGAAAAGTAAAGACGTAGACGTCACATTGCCTTTACAGAAAAAGAATACAAGAGTTGACACTGGCGTCATTCCCTTGCCCACTCATGCAGTATTACTTAACATGGCAGTGAGGTTGGAGGCATGGCAAAACATGTGCAAAGCACTTGTGTAACCATTGTTCATTGGAACTTTTCCTTGGACAAACTCAGCAATCCCACGTGTTACTCGTAACACCAAGACATTCTGTAAATGTAGCTCCAATAGGTTTTATAGTCAGTCATGTTATGTGTGCCTTGTTCAACGCTGCAGAGGTGATGGAGCAAAGTCAGTCTTGAGGTCTCCCTCGTCATATTGCTCTTATACTGCGCTCATGTGATCAGAATTATCGTCGGTACACGTACCTGACCTAAACATTGCACATGAACATCCTTGCATCCTAACAAGCGGGAAACAATTTTTGGTGCCCAAAACTTGATATTACTCTTTACCCTTTCTTCATAGTGCTGGAAAGGACAGGTTCAGTGCGCTTTATCTTTATTTTGTTGTTTTTCTAAATGCAGCTTTAAGTAGTCACCAACTGGCCATACACTTGTCCAGTAGACAGAGCCAGCTAGCTAACTAACCATGCTTGTGACTACAAAGCACTTGAATGGAAAGACTTTGTAGTTACAAGTGTAATCACAATTTTCAGTTGCGCAACTGGACCTTCAGACAAGCATGTGAAGTCAGCAATATTCCCACAGACTGCCCCACAGATGGAGATATCAAAATGATCATCGTCATCTGAGCAGAACAGGCGCTTCCATACCGCTTCCAGAGATGCGTTCACCATGGCCCAGCAGCCTTACGTAAACGTCCCGAGCTGTGTGATTGGCCAAGCGAAGCTGCAGGCTCTGCCGAGTGGTGATCTTCACCTGGCAGCGCATGGCATCTGGCCGCTCCTCCAAGTCCTTCAGTACCTCGTCCACATCCACTTCACCCTCCAGGTCGTCATCTAGAACCTCCCTGTGCTCTCCCAGAATGTCCATGACCTCCTTATAGCTTCTCCTCCCCAAATTGCCGACCCTTACCCAGCCTCACAATAACCTTCTCTTGTTCTCCAGTCCAGTTTGATACTGGCTCCCACGCTCTAGCTTTCTGACAGAGTTTAGCACTGTCATACACACACACACACATCCACACATGCCCATACGCCAGGGTCCGGCCGGCCCCCCTCTCTTCACAGGATGGCTGAGATGTCAGCAGTATTAACAAAGACAGTGCATTAGAGACTGGATCATCCCAAATACAGGATGGGCTATTTTTACAACATTAGCCATGGCACATGGCTGCGCAAATCTCAGCGGACGATTATGAAGACAAGAAACACTTGGGAGAATTGCTGCTAGACATCACACACACACACGTCAAAACGTCAAATAGTAGAAAGCACTCAAAATGGCGGGGCAAAAATGAACTATTTGATCAAAAGCTATAAATAACACAGTGTTGAGTCATTGATTTACGATGTAAAGACCCAAAGCTTATTAGCTTATTGGTTGTAGCTTTAGTGATTCATTGAACAGACACACAAATGCTGCCAAAGGGAACTTAGGTAAGCCAATATGAGTCATTATCCTGCAGGGCAGGTACAGAAAAGGACTTTAAAGGCACAACCTCCACTGCTCATGTATACATTGCTGCCAAGAATAAAAGTTAAACAGAATATTGTGTTGGCTGGAGCAAAACCTGAGCCTAATACAACCTTCTTCAAGGTTGTGAGATTGCACTTTGTTTTGCTGTGTGCAATTTCAGTTTGGCAACCCCACTGTTCAAGCCTTTTGTACATGTAGGTATAAGCAGTCGACTGGAGACTGAATGAAGTGATTAGTTCAGACTTCTGATGAATCATTCCAGAGGAGATTGAAAATATCTTGTAGTGCCACTGTCAAAAGCTTTCACAGCATTAGCAATGGCAATTTCAGCTTCAGTATCTGTTTTGTTTCATATCATATGTTTCACATTTCTTTATCATTCACTAGTCAGCTAAAGTAACTGATATTTGAGAATGTTTATTAAGAAAAAGTCACTAAAACTGGTATGCCAGTGCAAAAATGTGAGTATTTTTGTCTTATTCTTAATGGGAAAAATATAATAGTGATGAATAGTTTACCATTTAAAGACTCTCCCCTACATATAAAAAAGTAATGTTCAAGAATCTGTATTGAAATACTGATTACACAGCCCTTTTTCACAAGACTAAAACAGCAAAATAAATCTGCTGTTCCTTCATATACAGTGTCCTGGCAAAGTGCACAGCACCACAAGGTCCCCATAAATTAAGCCACCAGTATCAGTTTTATATTTAAATGGCTCAACCTGACAAGCAGCATTCACACTGATATCCATGTTTCAAAGGCCTACAGGGAATGTGATCTAATCCATCAGGGCCTGTAAGCAACACATATTGCAGGGGCCTTAAGATCCCTCAACATCCCCGGTGTCCTTTCAAGTTGGGAACACACACACACACACACACTTGGATAAAGTGACAAGGCAGGTCTTTGGAAGTGAGCCTGGATTAAATAGCATTTTTCAAAAGGACATAAATTCTTGCAAAAGTGCTGAAGACATATGTCTAAACTGCAACCAACAATGCAGTCCTTTAACAACTGCAGAGTGTGTCAAAAGATACTTACATGCGGATGGAGTGAAGGGAGTGTGACATTTTGTAAATCAATATACTGTAGCTGCCATATTTTATTCACACTTTATTTCTCTTTACATTGTGTGAAGATTTCTGAATGTATGGACCCAAAGAAGTGGTTCAAATTTTTTGTTTGATGTTTGTTTGATTACCAAGAAAAATGCCATTTCAGAGATAAAAGGTTCTTAGCAAAGATATCGAACAGCATACCTGTCTGAGTAATAACTCTGAAAAAAAAAGTCATTTCACAACTAAGCTAAGATTCTATTTAGTGAGAACAGCAAGTATTTATTTAGTACAGAATATGAGAAAATCTGAGAAAATCTGTACATCACTTAGCCAGTCTCTAATGAAACCTAATCTGAAAGCTTATTCCTTTACATCATACATTAATGCTCCATAGACTCTGTGCTGTTCTCTCTCAGACTGCACTGACTTGGACTTCTGCATCCAATAAACCTTTGGAAAAAAAAAACTCAACATACAATATTGTTTTAACAATCTTCCTGTCTTTCCCCTGTTTCTTAGCCTTTGTAATGTTCTCCTGTCTTTTCCCCTGTTTTATTGTCTATGTCGTTGTTTACCCCTGCCATGTGTCTGTCTACCAGGTAAGTTTGTTGTTTTTATATCAGTCTCCACCCTAGACCCCCCTCCTCTTTTGTGTTCCCACCTGTGTCTTGTTCCTGTGTCCTCCCCAGGCCAGGTGGTTCCCATTGTCTAGTTAGTATATATATACCCCTGTGTTTCAGTCTGTGCTGGTCAGTTCTCCATCTTTTTCCCCCAGTGTTTTGCGACTCGTTTTTGCTCTTGGTCTTTGTTCAATGCTCCTTGGTTGGTTTTTACTCATGATCATGTTTTGCTCGGTTTCTGTTCTCTGCATGTCTCTGTTCAGCCGTGGCCTGTCCTGGTTAATCTCCGTTATGTTTCGTTCTGATGTGTCTTGTTTTGTTTTGTTTTACTTTATTCTTAGTTATTTCTTGTTTAGCGTCTCATTTCCCATTTTAGGTTAATAAATCCGTGTTTGCATAGACATCCCACTTCACGCCTACTTCTGAACATTACAATTGTATTACTGGTATACTAACTGTACAACTCGGTCCAGCCCATAGCACGATAGGTTCTGGTTTACGTTTACTTTTACTTTTACGTTTACGGCACTACGGTTTATTTCAGTGGTTCTTCTTCATAATCTTCATTCTCATTTGGTATCTGGACCTAGAAAACTGCTTTGGCCTGTTTTTAAAATTCTAAATAAACTTTAATTACAGTCAGCCAAGACATATTTGGTGTCTGAAGTTTTCTACTTTGGAAGCTTGTAAGTCTTCCTGTTATTTTTGTGGGAAAAGAATGTGCATGCCTATTTCTTCACAGGCTTCCCCCGGCCTGCTAGGAGTTCAGTGATCTCAAATGTGGTATCTAACACTGTATGACATGCTGTTATCCACAAAATGGATGAATTTATAAAAACAATTCGAACTATAAAAAAACAACTGTAGCAGCCTGAATTGAAGAATGGATTGTTTTTTTGTCCATTATTAAAGTTTTTTTTGCTTTAATGTCTGCATTCCAGACTTGAATTGCATTTAGAATACTCTGCACACTGCTGATGCTGCCAGTCGCCCTCTTGCTGGAGCATCCAGCTTAAACAGCTCTAAATTAGCATGTAGCTTGATACGCACACCCACTACAAGCCTGAGCACAGCTCTATTAATCAGAGCTAACGGGCCGTCCGCTGAGATAATCGGGTG
This sequence comes from Brycinus macrolepidotus, assembly GCA_037974445.1. Lineage (NCBI taxonomy): Eukaryota > Metazoa > Chordata > Actinopteri > Characiformes > Alestidae > Brycinus > Brycinus macrolepidotus. Next base: position 2,991,452 of record JBBPCZ010000017.1, on the reverse strand, counting down.
GGTATTTTTAACCCTCTGATTGGAGTCTCCACGGATACTGAAGCATCAGCTGCTCAATTTCCACTGAGCCCCTGAGAGCAAAGCACCTCACACCTGTCAACACTGTGTGAGTGTGTGACAGTATTTTGCAAGGGAGAGCATGTCTATGTACCTTACAAAAGTTTAAAATTGCTTGTCATATAAATAATTAGTTTATTTAGTTCAGCAGCCTAGACTGAAATATCGTACATCAGAGAGTATTTCTGTACGTTCTATTCAGCATTTTCAAAAGTTATTAAATGATGTTACTGTAATAATATACCTGTAGTAATTTTTGTCAAGTTAACTGTCAGGTCTGGTTACGGCCGCTAGAGGCCGCTATGGTTTCCTTTTTGTTAAAGGACTTTTGTTATGAATACTGAGCACACCGGTCTTAAGTTTGTTATCATTAGTTCCAGCTGACCGG
>JBBPCZ010000017.1:2964104-2984225 GCA_037974445.1 Brycinus macrolepidotus | reverse complement strand
GGAATCAAATTCCTTGTATGTGTTTACTCACATACTTGGCCAATAAACGCGATTCTGATTCTGATTCTGATTCTGATAAATTACATGTGTAGTTAACTGAATTGAGAGTTAGAAATTCTGTAGAGTGTGGATTCTAAACTTTTACGTTATACCACATTTGTGTTTGTAAGTAGAAGAGGAGATATTTTATTATGATTTGATTTTAATAAAACGTTACACTGTGCTTATAATCTTGCTTTGCAGAGAGAGAGAAACTTTTTTTGTCATTTCTTGTCACTAAAACTGGAAAAGGTCGGAAGTGCAGACTTGAACCTGTTGATACAGAATGTAAATTATATGTAAATGTAATTCATTATGTAATTATGTTTAAAAGGTAAAAACAACAAGAATGACTCCAGACTAAGGAACATCCCAGCTGGGCATAACAACTAAAGTGTGCTTCAAAAAAAACAGAATGAGGAGCATATGGGGAAAGTAGATATGGGTGTATAACATGGGTACATAAATGTGTTACAGCATTACTTATTGATGTTCATGGCATGAGGTTTACTCACCAGCAATGGAAAAGTACACAGAGAAAAGAAGACAGAGGCACATATAAAACTAGATTTTAAGCAGCAAGACACAAACAGAATGATGAGCATGACAAAGCTGAATATACTTCCATCTTTTTAGAAAGTGAGCCATATCATAATGACCTGCATGAAATGTTAAAATGAAATATATATTAAAATGAATATATTATATATGAAATATACGTTAAAATGAAAATAAATATTTTACATATCTTTGCTGTGTATGATACATGTAATTGAGGTTTTTTGTTACTGTTTGATTTTAGAGTCTGAGAAAGGGATATTTCAACACATGGCAGTATATACACTGACAAGCCACTTTATTAGGTACACCTACCTTGTGTCTGCACTCACTGCCCATTTTATCAGCTCCACTTTTTGTAGTCCATCTGCATCATTCGTTAGCTCCTCTTTACCCCATTTATCAACAGACAGGGCCCCCAGTCGACCTCCACAGGACCACCAGTGAGCTGGCATTTTTTGGGTGATGGATTATTTTCAGCACAACAATGATACTGACATGAAAGTGACATGTAAATGTGTGTTTATGTGTGCTGCACAAGGGGTCTCACACACCATAGTGCTGCTGGAGTCTTTAAACGCTGTCCACTCACTGTCTACTGTTTTAGACACATCTAACCTGTTGGTCCACCTTGCAGGTTTTGACAGTTACCCTCTAATCTTTCATTAGTGGTCAGGTTCTGACCACAGGATACTGTTGACTGGATATTTTTGGTTGGTAGACTATTCTTAGCCCAGCAGTGATACTAACGTATTAATTTCAGCTGCACTGCTGTGTGTGATAGACTTTGTGCTGCACACTCACACTAACCTACCACTGCCATATCAGTATCTCTGCTGTGCTGAGAATGGTCCACTATCCAAATAATACCTGGCCTACTGATGATCCTGACCATTGATAATTGGGTAAATGGGTTTAACAAATGTTTCAGAGAGACAGATGTACCACAGTCTGTAATTGTAAACTATGAAGTGCTCCTATATGGTCAGTGGAGCTGATAAAATGGACAGTGAGTGCGGATGCAAGGCCCGTCGGTGTACGTTTCAATAAAAGTCTAAAATGAACATTGTTATCCATATATCTATACAGTTTTATGAGTGTGCTATGGCTGTTATATGGTGTGTCATTAGAAACAAAAGAGAGTGGATGAGTGTGAACGTAACACTTTGCAGGTGGGGTCAAAAAGGCAAACTCATGTAACTTACCTCTCTCTGTACTCCAATCACGTAAAATGTTTTCCCTTCAAACTTAAATTTGCTGACATCAGCCCTGAGAGAGTGAGAGATTACTGTTTAGTGATACATTGTGGTAAGAAATAGAGTCCACTGACCCTCATCCTATTTTTACTTCCTCCTAGCAGCAGGGGCTATGCTGTATTTGTTTTCTTGTCACATGTGGTCTGCAGTAAGTAGTTCATGTTCTTAAATCTAATTCCCCATCCTTCAGGTCATATGTCATGCAGAATGTAACATTTTCACAGAATAGTTCATCCAACAATTGCTAATCATGCCTTTTAACATCACATGTAAGGTTTAATTGTTTACTGTTTATTTTTAGCCACGATTAACATTTTTGGGTGAATTACCCTGGTAAAAGTGAAGTTAAGGAGTAGAGAGAGAGATAAAAGACTGGCGTGGGAGGCTGAAGACAGCGAGAGGTCGCGGCATAGAATGAGTTAGGCAAGGACACTTTTAAGGTTGCCAAAAGTTTGGTACCATTTTAGCAAGTGGATCCGCTTGTTTCCCTGGAAAACCATGAAGCCGCGGGCAGTGAATCCAAGAAATGCTGTTGTCCCTGTGAAGTCCTGCAGCAAGAAATTAGCATCAGGGAAAAATCTGGCGTGCCGTGCTTTATTTGTGGAATATAACAGTTAAAACACTAATTACACCATCATCAGACAGCACAAGAGACTGTCAAACCCAGCTAGTCTAAAAGTCCAGCACAATAAATTTAGTACAAAGTACAAAATAAGCTGCTGAGCTGTAAATTAGCTATGGTTTTACAAAAGAGGTGCCCTTCATGAGCTCTAACAATTATTTCATGTTTAACAACTTAAACCTTGGGGAAATCTGTGGGTTGAGCTAGCTACAATTTTGTTATCTCTGAAATTACTCTATAATTAGCCTCTGTAACACTCTACCCAGTATGGCTCAACCTCATTGATAAGCTTTAGAGCTGGCTAAGCCCCGTGGCTTCTGCTGAGACTCGAATTAAAATGGATCCCAGACACTGAGGACTAAGCTGAAACGTGGCCTGGCACGAACAAGCATGACTGGTCAGCTTTGCCACCAAGTCTGAGCATTCAGATTGGACTCAGATTGATATGACATTAAGCTTATCAGGACACAGAACACACACAGTTGCATCAGCAGCATAGCCACACACATTGATCCTGATGTAATCAGGCAGTGTGTGAAGCAAGGATGCAGCCTCACTTTAGACACATTGTAGTGCTGCAGAGCTCAGCTGATACTATGAACTCAAGAGTTGGGTTCTGTCAGTGGGGCCAAGTTGCTGTAACTGTTGGAAGTCCTGCTACGGCAGGTTTTAATCCCAGACTTCCTTGTACATTCTGCCCTCGTGGCCTGGGTCACCTCTTAGCCCTCACCTCCTTGCGATTTCTTTGTTGAGAGAGTTGATACTGAGGATTACAGTATAGAATACAACATGGTCAGTACCTTGCAGGGATGTGGGTCTACCCCATAAGTGTCCAGTGTGTGCGCTCTTTGCAGCAGATTCAGTTCAGCCAGGGCTGGACACTGACCCCTACAGAGAGACACAGTCAAGAACAAGAAGATAAGCATCCACTGGGTTGAAGCATCAGTAAACTACCAAATAACTTGTACTTAAATTAGTATTAAATTCTCTTCAATGACATGTAAAGCCTCAGAAGCAGCCTTGATACTCACACCCAAATACTTCGCCAGGAGTATGCTGTTCCTGGGATTATATGCACAACCCTTCTTCCTCCAAACATGACAAGCTGAATTTTGGCAGAGGAGTTCTATTTTTGTTTTGTCTGTACACTGTTCCAAAATAGTTCTCATGTATCTAAATGCTTGTGTGCAAATATTTGTGCTTCTTTTTTAGAAGAGGAGTTTTGTGTGTGTTTTGAGTGAAAGAACATAGATGACCGCGGTGCACTTCATTGCTGATTGTTCTCACTGTTCAGTGACAGCTGGCTTCTCTCTTACCTTTTTTATCATTACTGTGAGAGAAATTTTGCGTGACGTACCAGTCCGGTGATGATTTTTTTTTGGTTCTATAAATTTTCCAGTTTCATATTATCAAAACAGCACCACTGAGAGACATGTTTAAGGTTTTTGCTAGAGTTCTGGGGCTATTCGAGATGAGTGTTGTTAAATAATGTTTTCCCTGAGAACTTTAGAAAGTTCCTTCACCTTCACCATAATTCCTACTTTTTATGTGAAATCTTCCTCAAACAAAGCATCTTTTATAATGACACCAAATGCAGTTTGCGCAAGAACTTTTTTTTTTTTCATTTTTTCTGCAGCTAGGCATTGGAAATATTTAAATGAGTGGCTGAATGCCAGCTTCCTTCTATGTAAATGTATGATCTTTTTTTCCCAAAAAATTGTACTTCTATTAAGTATATTTGTGAGTAAATTAATATACTTTTTCTCAGTTACAATGTAGTACTTAATAGTTAGTAACTAATTAATTCTGTTTTTTTCTGTTAAATTTCATTGTAGCATTGGTGACTGCATCTGTGTTGACAGCTGAAACCCCTGAGTCTTTAGGTAAATTATTGTAAAAAGAGAAGAATAGTGCTTAAGAAACTTAAATTCTTATGAAGTATGGAACTGAATCATTTTTGTTCAAAATACTTAACATGAAGTGTGTTTGGAAAGGCTATTGTACTTCTACTTCAGTACTTCAGTATTTGACAAAAGTAACAATACTTTTACTTGAGTATGGGTTAGACCAGAGGTCTCCAACCACTGGGCCGCACAGAAAGACAGTCATTTGGTACCGGGCCTCACAGAAAGACAGAATAAAAAATAGTTTATTGATTATCAGAGTCTGAAAGATCTTTTATTTTGAAAAAACGCTAGCCCACAAAAACGTTAGCCCACAAGCTAGCAAAAATGATTAAAAAACAAATGTCTTTGGGGAGCTTCTTGGTATTTTTACGCACTTTGTTTTTAGTTGTATCTATACCAGTCCGTGAAAATATTGCTTTACATGAAACTGGTCCATGGCGCAAAAAAGGTTAGGGACCGCTGGGTTACACCACTCCGCCCATCTCTATTAATTACTAATTACTAATAACATTAAAATGTTTGGGTGATGTTCTCTGTTCAGTGAACACTAATACTGTACTATTTATTAAAACAAATAACGTCAGAAAGGTTTCAGGTCAATGTTACTCCACTGTTGTGCTCACCTCAGTTCATTCTGGTGAATCTCCATGATCTTGCGCTCCAGTTTGAGGCTCTGTTTGGGGAAGAGTTTGAAGTCACTGATGTAGTCTGCAGGGTGCTCATCTGCGTCATAGTCTCCAAGCTCAGCTGGAATGGAGAGTATAAGCCATTCAGAAAGACCACAGCAGGGCTCAATCCAGCCTTCACAGTTTACTCATTCATGTACTGAAGTTGAACTGATGTCTACTGGATGTCTTTTTGTGTAACATCCTTTCTGTACTGTGGATAATTAACACAGAGGCACGTATGTGAAGATAGCAAGATCATGGCCTTTTGAACTCTCTGTGCCAGCATGCTATGCGAAATGAGAGGAGGAGGAAATTTGCGTTAGGTCAGATATGACTCACGAACGCTGTAATGGCTTGCTAAATGTCACAATGTGATGTTCTTGTTACAGTACAGTTTTAAAGTAGAATAATAAATCATTGTAATAAGAAAACTGAGTGTTCACACAAAAACACCAGTATTGCTAATGATGAATGAAAAGAAGAAGCGCACATTGTGCAAATGGCACATTATGCAAATATAGCTAGTCACTACTGGCTGTGCTTCATTGTTATCAATGTTAAAAAAGCAGTACTGGAGCACTGTTAACCACGCCACACTCGTATGTTTGGAGGACTCATTTAGAGCAACGCTAAGGCATCTTTGGCCATGTGAAGGCAATGTTGTAGCATTACTCAGAATGTTGCTCATTGCCGGCCATGCTAGTATGTTTGGAGAACTCTTTTGAAGCAATGTTGCAGCATCATTGATCACGTTAGAGCAATGTTGCAGCATCGTTGATCACGTTAGAGCAATGTTGTAGCATTGTTGGTCATGTTGAAGCAATGCTGTAGCATAATATGTTTGGAGGACTCCTTTGAAGTCATGTTAAAGCAATGCTATGGCATCGCTGGCCACATTAAAGCAATGTAAGTGTGTAAAAGTGTAAAGTGTCAATTTGTCATACGTGAACACACCACAGCACGTCACATAGTCTGAACAGCACAAAATTCTTCTCTGCATTTAACCCATTCACCCAAGGGAAGCAGCAGGCAGCCAGGAACACAGCGCCCGGAGAGCAGTGTGGGGATGGTACCTTGCTCAAGAGTATCTCAGTGGCACCACTGGCAGTCCTGAGATTCAAACCTACGACCTTTTAGTTGCAGGGGCAAATCGCTAACCACCAGACCACCCACTGCCCAGCACTGCTAATCACATTGTTCATTGCTAGCTGTGCAAGTATGTTTAGAGGGCCCCTTTGAAGCAATGTTACAGCATTGTTGGCCACGTTAAAGCAATGTAGTAGCATTGCTAAGCACATTGTTCATTGCTTGCCATGCTCATATTTTTGGTTGAAGGACACTTTTCAGGCTATGTCATTGCAAAGACGGCCACATTAAAGCAATACTGCAGCATTGCTAAGCGCATCTATTAGCCATGTTGGCACTTTTTAAACGATGTGGTAGCACTACCTTGAATAATACAAGCTCCAAGGTAAGCAGCATCTGGAAACGGACACAGGAGCCTGCCGTGGTAAAGATCTCTCTTCAGCTGCAGGTACAGCAGGTATCTGACAGAGAGAGAAACAGAATAACAGATTAGGAATGAAAATGACAAATTGCTCACTCTGCAACTCTACTGTATAAGACAGTGGCAGCTGGAAAACATCACTAGCTTCCATAGCAACCAGGTCTACTGTAAAGAGCCGTTGCTATGAGAACCCAACCCCAGAAAACAGTTACTATGGAGACGTGTCCTTGGCCCTCTGGGGGAAAAGACATCAGCATTGATTTCACATTTAGCTGTATTAAAAAAATTTAAAGGGAAATTCCAGTGTTTTCATTTCTTCTGAATAATTGAGTTATTAAAATGTAAACAAAATCAGAGTCGGGGTTTGTTGGGAAATGCTTCATTCTAGAGAAAACTTTCTGGTGGTGATAGGAACCAGACAAAGTGTTCAATGTCTCTTTAAAAAGCTTCCTCAAACAACATTATTACACGAAACGGGCCTGATGCCCAAAACACTGTTTTAACCCAACATATTCTTTTTAGAAAACAATAATGACAGACCAGCAGATGCAGAGATTTGTAGGTCAAATTAGTATTCAGAGAAAACTTACATTTTCCAATTTATAAATATTTTAGCATTATCATATAACATTACACATAACACGACAGTGTAGTTGTTGGCTGTTTTGGATAGTAAATAAAATGGCTATGTTTTTGTTGCAGAAACCTCTGGTTCCTACCACCACCATTGTAAGTTCAGCTACTGCTAATATAAGCCAATAAATATGTTTAATATTATAAAAAATTAGACATAGTCCAGTAGTTTTTTCTTAAATGCCGCTTTACTGTCTGCAAAAACTTTCTGTTGAAAATGTTTGTCAGGTGCCAAAGGTGCAGGTTCAGTCTACACTGCTACAACACAGGTGAACACATGGTTATTGCATAAATGCATAAATGCATGAAACCATTAAAATCTTATAGTATTTCTGTAGTGTGGTTATTACAGTATGAAACAAGTCATTTATAAATCTAAATTACATTATATTTCTATCACTGGCTGCTTTTATGAGGAAATTGATCAATTGGAAGGGCACTAGAATTAAGTAATAATTGTTTATTACGACCGATTGCATTTAAGCATTGTTAGTCTATAGGTTATACACATCTCCCTGTATGCAGAACACTATCCATCTGTAAGGGCATTTTTATTTCTTCACTCTTCCTGCACCACTCCACCAGCTCCTTATATAAAATATTGAAGAGAAAGAAAGAGGCAGAGAGTTGTTTTTTGTGTCTCTAGGGCTGTTAAGAGGAAACAGCCTGGCCTCAGCCACACTAAAGCTGCTCTAACTGCTCTACAGCATGTCCAACACTTAAACCTCCACCCAGACAACCCGCACACCCACATACACACACATCCACCACTCTCCGACTGATACTACTGGATCCTCAGCCTGTCCAGACACCCACAGAGACAGAGAGAGAGAGAGAGAGAAAGACAGAAAGAGAGAGAGAGAGAGAGAGACAGAAACAGAGAGAGAGAGAGAGAGAGAGAGAGAGAGAGAGAGAGGGTAATAAGAAGGGATGCTTATCTTCACAGCTCAGATGGTCAACACACATCAAGTGGCATGCTTAGAGAGCTGTGTTAATGACAACCCTCCAACAACGTATGTGTGTGTGTGTGTGTGTGTGTGTGTGTGTGCGCGTTGGAGTGTATCGGGGGCTTGCTGGCCTCCCATATCCCCCACAACGCACGAGAAACAGAAGTAAGTAAAAGAAAGCTTTCTTTTTACCCCCTTTTCTCAACTATTGAGCAACATTCTCATCAAATATAGAAAACTACAGAGAAAAAAACAGATAAAATATTTTTAAGCACAGACAACTCTCATTCTGCTCCAATCAGATTCTCAAGTAAACAGAACTCCCATTTCAAAGCCAGAGGAATCATCTACTCTAGGGACATTTTCTTCATCAGGACCAGTGGAGGAATTATGCTCTTACACAAGGGAAGGGGGGGGGGGGGGGGGCTCAGTAATGGGCCCCACTGTGAGTGGGCTGGGGGCAGAATGGGGCGTCAAAACGAATAAATAAACAAATAAACAAAAATTATGAAAACCCTGGGCTCATTAAAGGTAAAACTGTGAACAAAACACATCAAAAAGAAATCTTTTAATATATATTTCTGTTGGACAGATATCATTTTTCTTCGTCCTTCCTCTCACATACTTCTCTTTAGTCATTTTCCCATCTGCCGAACTCTGTGTCTGCCCTTTATCTAGATGGGCACTTTCCTACAGGTCATTGTACTTAGAAGCTGGTGTTATTATTTGTTAAAAAAGTAAGTAAAGGACCAAGATTGAGTTAAATAATGTCCTTCCTCTTTTTCTCTTCAGTGTTGATGAAATGGTCATGTAAGCAACATGACGGCATGGTTTCCCTGACATGCAGCTACGTAACACTGGACCTCAATACTGGACCTTCTATCCTTTACCGTACTATGCAAGAGTCTTGAGCCACCCCTCATTTCTTTATATTTTGCTTCGAATCATCTTGTTGGTGCAAAAATACTATTTTATTACTGTCTAACTGCCTTATCTTTGGCATGTTGAGTAGATTAAATGAAAGAAATGGGGATAAATGTTTTACTGCGACAGACTGCAAAGTGCCTAAAGACATAAGGAGCCTAGATAAAGGAGTTCCAACCACTCAGCATTCAGCACCACCAGTATACTGACCACCGCCTGATCATCTGGAATCATCTGCACCTGTTTCTTCACTGGTTCAGGACTTAAGTTAGATGTGATTTGTTCTGCTTTAATGATTCATACGTAGGTCACTGTGTGTCTTAACAAACAAAAACTTTCCTCTAAAGCTGGTCAGGTTCAGGGACTGGACTGAAAATGAAAGTCCTTCAGAAAGCCTGGAGAGCTGTTCTTCAAAACTGCATTAAAAATACAAGAAAGTCTGGATCTTTGGAAGCACAAATGAAGAAATCGAGGGCTCTATACTTTTAGACCGTATTTGTAAATCTCTGTAGTTTTATTAACACCTGCCAGAATTCTGTCAGGAATATTTAATATATTTTATTATGATTATTTATGTACGTTTGTTCATGTCTTGGATCCTCCTTAAGGACTGGGCCCCCCTGAGGGCTCCACCTTTGATCAGGACAAAAGTGAGACTGATTCACTTTTGCTGAGTAATTCAGAGTCTGTTTGGAACATTATATCCATTTTTACAAGGAATATTTTAGCATTTAATGCATTAATATGACTTGTTGGCATTTCTCTTTGCTAGTTTGAACACGATAGTTATGGCATGACGCTACCAGACTGGGCGTGTGAGGGCTAGAACCTGTGCCCTCCAAAGCCATAATGATGCTGTTCCACTGCATCTTTTCCAAATGTCACTTACACACCATCACTGAGCAGCTGAACACTCTTGGTCGCAAATTTACTCAAAGAGGTCATTACCGACACTCTACCGACACTTTGATCTGGTGGAGGTGGTCAATTTAGCAGGTAACCTACTAACACTTTCATGCAAATGAGCATAGGTGCAGTTTCGTAATGAAAATACATCTAGCGAAACATAACTAAATGTTTTGCTCACATGATTTTTGTGTGAGTATTTTACTGTTTCAATCCGTGACTCATTAGGACAAAATAATGAAAAAGGATTTTGACCTAGTTAAAATTATTAATTGGGAAAAACTTCTTAAGTGGGAATAATTTCTTATCGAGAAAGCACATTATATCACTGTAATAAGTCTTTTTGAGAAAATGAGGCAATGTTGTCATATAGTACATCGGAAATTCAAGAAAATACGATTTTTTTTTTCCTTTTTGTTTTGAAGTTTATATTCAGCAGGTGGGATGTGCTGCATGACTGCACTCGGAAACTGTCTGAAATTGTTAACTCCCTGGTCAGTTTCACTGAATGCATTCTGCATTTTGGAACTCTATGTTTTGGAGTGTACACACAGAAGCTACAGCATCCACAAATGCCACAACAAACCCAGAAGCTGCAGTGCCCAGGATACCGAACAGCTGAATGTTTCAATATGTACATTTAACAGTAGTATGAACTAACTGATTCAAATCATTATTTAGGCAAACTCTGCTCTTTGACAATGATATATCAAAGAGTGTCCCAACTGAAATTTCAATCGACTACCTAATTCGCCTATATACACATGCCAGCCTTGACAATCAATTATTTAATCTCAGCTTTGGTAAAACAGAGTATAAGGTTCATTCTAATAACGTCCTCCCAGAAACTTTTTCTCAAGAGTAAAACTCAATGCAACAAGGCAAACATGCAAAATAGTCCCTTTGGTCTTATACTGAGTGCTAAAGGACGTGTCCACCTGTTCAGTGAATCGTAACAGTCCCTATTTAAAAAGGCAAAAAGGCACAAGACATCAGTAAATTTGTCCCCTGGCAGAATAAATGCTATTTTCCAACTCTGTATATCGAACTGAGGAGCTCGTTAGTCCCCAGTATCGCTCAGTGGTGGGGGAAGAAGGAGAACTGTGCTCTCCTGGGCTGTGGCATCATCAGGGATCTGCCACTCACACAACGTCATTACACAGCTCAGCGTTCTTGGAGGAAAACACTGACTGTGAAATCTGTTACTCAGCTCTGTTGACTAACAGACATCCAAAATTCTGCATTGTGCTGAGTGATGATTGGAGGCCCATCCCACCCACCCAGAGGGACGAGGTCAATAATGCTGGAACTTCCAGTCTCCTGACATGACGGTTGTCAGTGCTGATGGTTTTTCTGGTACCTTGTCAATTCTTCCTTGATCTTAATGGGCTCCTGGGGGTAGAACTTCACCCGAAAGCACATGGTGTAGGGCTGCTGACCTGAGAGAGAGAGAGAGAGAGAACATAACCCAATGAATGTGACACAGATTATGCTGAAAGTTATAAGTGGGGGTATGCCCATGACTAAATGTGAGACTAAAATGATTATTAATCCAAGCCTGTCGGAATACAATGAAGAAATCCCTTTTGGTGGAAAAAAGGGTTTAAAACGAAAGAGAGAAAACAGAAATGAAAAGTAAATGAAAACACTGATTTAATCTTCATGGCTTCCCAATCTACTTCCATAAACATATGTCATTTACATAGATATGTACACACACACACACACACACACACACACACATACATTGTCCTCCCTACGTCACATTCACACACACATCCTTCCGCATCCACCTGTTTTTGCCGCTTGACGAAACCTTCAGCTTCTCTCACACACTTCCATAAATTAAGCTACAACTCCACACTCCTTCCTCTTTCCATCCCTCTCTTCATCTGTCCCAAATCCTGAGGCTCTCTCTCTCTCTCTCTCTCTCTCTCTCTCTCTCTCACCAGCCCCTCTGCTTACACTCTGCAGGTCTAATCATTCAGATTTAATGAGAGATGGGAAATGTGATCATCTGTAAAAGAGTATATATGATATGTCTTTAATACTGTACGCTCATATCTTGTCTGTCAGTGCAAAAACCATTTCCATTTTTGTTATTTTTTGGCGTAATCTGAAAATGGCAGCTGCTGTTTACACTGTGTCATCATTTCTTGATTAAAAGGGCCAACAGAAATGGTCCAGAATGACTCAGAAAAACATCTTGTTACATTAGCTAACACTGAATATAAAGAAGGATTTTTTCCTTCTCCAGTAAAGTATGTTTTGTGCAGTGAAAGGTCAGATCTGAGAAGCACTACCTTCTCCATTCTGTTACACTATGTTACACTATTGTGACCGAAATGGATCCCTACTCCCATCCTCAAACAAGGATCAGTCAGTAAATTTGGACACTTTGTGTCCAAACCAACATATAAGTCATCGCTGTAAGAACAAAATTTTTGTATCTCCTTTACATTGTGAAAAATTCATGACTGTGGAAATCATGAACATAATCTTTTTACATTGATTTCCACTAAAAGGTAATAATGTCTTTTTCCTTCTGTAAAGTGTTTGTTCTAATAGCAACAAAACACTTGCATGAGGTTGAAGATCACTTTTTATTCTCATAGACATTGATTTGCTTTGCTCTCACTACCCAATGCGTTCATGAGAAATGAGTGCATTTTACAATTCGGACATGGCAGTCTAAAACAGACAGTCTCTAAAACAGACAGTCATAGCCTCTGTTTCACTGTGCACTATACTCTGTTATCCCATGTAATACACTCTATTGCTTTGCACTGTTCATATGTACTAACACCTGGTGTGTACTGCATTCTGTTACCTTTGTACTACACCCTACATGCTGTGTACTCCATGCTATTATGTTGTGTATTATGTTCTGTAATGTTGTGTACAACATACTATAATGCTTTGTACTATGTTCTATTACCTGAGTACAACATTAAATTATGTTGTGTACTACATTCTATTATGGTGTGTACTGCATTCTATGATGTTATGCACTACATTCTGTCACTCTGTGTAGTACATTCAATTATGGTATGTACTACATTCTATTATGTTGTGTACTACATTCAATTATCCTCTGAACTACATTCTGTTATGCTGTGCACTACATTCTGTCACCCTGTGTACTACATTCTAATATGGTGTGCACTACATTGTAATATTATGTGTATCACATTCTATTATGTTGTGTTCTACATTTGATTTCTCTGTGTACTAAACTCTATCACACTGTTAATATATTTTGTTACAATGTGTACTACATTCTACATTACACCACATACATGAACTATGTTTTATTGAACTGTGTTTATGTGCTCCTGGTCTGTGTAATATACTCCATTCAGAATGTACTACATTCAGTTACTGTGAGACAAACTTACATTTCATCTGTTTGGCCACAGGTTTGCTAGGGTCCAGCCAGTGCTGTAGAATAAAGAAAGGAAAAAAGAGAACATGGACAAAATGAAACACTGAGCATGTGTCACCTTGCAAAAAAGAGAAACTTAAAGTGTGTTTTTGGTAGCGCACTGCTTAATACAATACTACTGCTCCAATTCGCTCTGATGCATCAGCGCATTAATATTACAACATAAATGACCGTAAATTATTCAGCAAGCCGCTGTGAGATTTTCTGCTTGACTGAGAAAACACTGTCGTACAAACAGCGAAGTACAAACGTAGTGAGGGTTGTCATGGTAACCTTGCGTAGAACTTGAAAAAGGCTTGTGGGGGGGACTGACGTAAAGTTTTGAGCAGGGGACGCTATGGTTTTAGAGCATACCAAGACATCTGACTCTGTTAGAAGCTTTCCTAATGGAATTTACAGATTCATTAAAAACTTAAAGGGGTGAAGTCACCCTAATGGTGTTGACTCTATCAAACTAATTGCAGAAGACAAGGAGTTCTTTTATTTATTTGGATGTCTGCATGACCTGAGCAAGTATATGGATATGCTACTCACAGGTACTGTACATAGGCTTATCAATTATTATCCAGGTGCACCATATAAACGCACAATAGACAGTAGCCTATCCATTGTCAGTTGAGTCAAAAATATCCAACCCAAAGCAGTTCTGTGGTCGGAAACTGACCACTGATGAAGGGATAGACAGTAGTTAACACAAATTGTTTATCAAGAGATTACAATTTACACCAACAGCGAGAAGTTACAGGGTAAAATTATTTGGTGAGTATTTTATGAATGTATATGTACATACATATGTGTGTGGGTGCATACGTGTACATACCCTCTGCTTCTCTGGATCCACATATCTGATGCCAAAGTAGTCCTTCTCCAGCAAACTGTAATGGTTGCACACATGATCCAGCAGAAACTGCCCTTTTGTGTCTCTCTGTGGGGAACAAAATGATTATCAGTTTAGACATATAAATGAAGCAACAGACTTTTAGTGTGGGATTTTAAGTTTACGCCAGTCTACACTTTCAGCTTGCATGTGTAGTTAAGACAAGTCAATTTTATTTATACAGCCCATTATCATACACAAAGGTCATTCAATGTGCTTTACAGGAATAGAATAAAAATAAAATAGAATATAATAAAAAAATAATAGAAAAGAAATACACAGAAAATCAATAAAAGAAGATAGAAAGTGCAGTGGAAGTGCCAATATTTAAAAGAAGGCTGAGGAGAACAGTGCAGTTTTTAGCAGGTTTTTAATGCTGGCTACAGTTGGTGCAGAACTGATATTGATGGGCAGTTGGTTGGACAGCATAGTGGATAAACACCATTTCACCACATTTAGTTACAGCTCTTTTAACCACTAGGTGTCCAGCTCCTGCAGATCTAAGAGGCCCACCTGGATAATATACATCAAACATATCAGAAATGTATTTAGGGCCCAAGCCATTGAGTGACGTGTACACAATGAGTAAAGCTTTGAAATCAATTCCGTACCGAACTGGGAGCCAGAGCAAGAACCTGAGAATTGGAGTGATGTGTACTGCCAAAACACATACGTTTAATAAGGCTTCATACAATCGCTGTCGTTTCAGAGTAAAAATGTGTTTGTCTTCCAGCTGTGGTGCTGCTGACGTAGAAGACCATCCCTGCTCCAACACTCTGACAGCCACAGGCCGTTTAACCTTGCTGCCAGTGTACTCATTCTTCCCTGCTAACCCGTAACCCTGAACTGCCACACGGACCCCAGAAATGAGCCAAAGCAGTCATTCATTCCCAGCTATCCATCGTCCTCCCCGCAGCGGAACGCTGTCCTTGTATTACACAGGAATTACAGGAGCTCATGATGTAATCTTATACAGTCATTTGGGGTCCGAGAATATTGCCCTATTTGAATTTAATGGCCTGACAATGTTAAGGAGAACTATGGGGCATTAAGTAGATTTATAACAACAGGAATGCTCACATATGCATTTAGTAGCGTGTGCCCTTGCTATCTTTGAGGGGAAAAAAGTGTAAACCTGCAGGGAAGGGAGAAGAGAGACAGAGAAAACTGGTAGCTCATGAAATTTGAGCCTCTTCAGCATGTCAGGCATCAAATCAATGAACATTATAACCCTCTGTCATTCCATTTATCCATCTCTCTCTCTCTCACGATTCATCAAACGCTGCCTTCTCCTTCGTTTCATCAACTTCGCCCCGAAAGTGTAGGAACTAGGACCAAGATGTCAGTGGCCTAGTTAGATCGTCTTCCCTTAATTAATACACGCATGCCATATCAATTATGAGTGCGACGCAGCAGAACCAAAGGAGCAAAGCCACAAGCCGTCTGTTAATTAAGTGTGTGTATGTGTGTGTGTGTGTGTGTGTGAATGGTACGCAAGGCAAGCAGCAAGTGGAACCTGTTAACGTCCCAGTCATTAACGGCTTCCACAAAGAGAGAGTGAGACAGAGAACAGAGAGAGAGAGAGAGAGAGAGAGAGAGAGAGAGAGTGCTCATAGGTGGGGGGAGGGGGTGTATTGATTTCACTGACATTGAGATGGGTGTGGTATGACAGAGCTGCAATTAAAATGGGATGAAGAAGACAGAGGAACAACTGAGAGAGACGTAGAGATGGAAAATAATGAAAATGTGAGGGCAGCGAGAACAGAGTAGCTGTACTAGTTCTGTACTAGCACACGTAGTGTATTCAGACTGGAATACGAAACAAGGTGCAGAACATTTCACTGTTTATATGCAGTGTCGACACACCTCCATATGTAGTAAAAGGGCAGAAGTCCTTATAAGAAATTTAAAAATTACATATTTTACAATTTAGATGTCTTTGTCTTTCAGTAACTGTTTTTTATTAGGAATGAAACAGTGATTCAGCATTATCAATTACTATAAACATTGTCGTCCATGACATTTCCGTGTTACATTTTCAAAATGTATAGGAGTTTAGTGAAGTATATTGTGCATAATTCCCTAACTGAGACACAGAAACTGTTAAAGGACCTAGCGGCAGTATGCAGCTTCATATCTGCCTTGTTCATGGCTTACTTGACCTGTCTGCTCAGTTGACCATATGTGAAAGACACAACCCCTTTGTCCATAGAAACAGAATAGAATAGAATAGTCTTTATTGTCACTGTTGCAGGAACAATGAAAAACAGTTTGGTAGCTCTTCGTGGCAGCATAATAATTAAGAAAATAAATAAATAGAGATCTTTAAATGTAAAATGTAAACAATACACAGAGAGGAGAAAAAAAAAAATGCAGCAGTAGTCTGGTCTGATCCGTCCTTGCTCCAAATACATCATGAGGACAGGTCAATGTTAAACACCTGGGGGCTGTGGGTGAAGGAAAATGATGAATGATGGTACTGGATATATGCAGGTTGACCAATATAGTGGGCGACCCTTACGTTTCCATTACGTTTAACCTCTAACGTCTCATGCAGACCTTCACAAGGCAGAGCTCAGTATTAGAGTAGACAATGCAACAAATACTACACATGTATAATAGAAAGACTAAAGGAGAGCCAACTTTCCCAAGCCAGTCAATGACAATGCTAAAATCAGTTGATGCCAGAGATGTCGTCATCTAGGAACCTCGTCTAGTTCATTTTTCTTGTCCAAATAATCAAAAGCTAAAAAGCTTGAGGTGGGTCCTCATGGGTGACCTTCCTGCCAATAACCCCCATAATCTTTGAATAGAGTTGGGCCTAAAAGTTATGTAAACCAAGCTGGCAGCCGTGGGCGTACTTCACATCAACCTTCATAGCCTTTAACTGACTGAAGTGGTTTATAATTCTAAGTGGTCCAAAGTGAAACGAAAGTACTGCGGTAAGACGATGCTTTTCTCCAAGTCTCGGCTTACAAGCGGTGTGGCCTTTTGTTCTCCAGCTGTCCCTCTCTTAATGCATAATTAAAGCTGAAAGAGGAAAGAGCCCTTAAATAGGATCTCTCTCCTTCCCATTCTGGCCCCCTGAACATTTAAAAAAAAGAACAGACAGCACAGCACATTTTTTGTTATGGGGAACAAAACAAAAAAAAAGTCATGTAGGCATGAAGTCGTGTTCCACCCCCGTATACCGACAAACCCCACCTCCAGCACTGGAATCGGCCTAAGAAAAGGATGCGGAAACATCCAAGCCAGGCGCAGAAAGCAGGAAACTAGCCAACAGCAGCACACGACAACTACAGGACAGTCCTAGTGCAGGAGGCATGGCTTGTCGAAATACATGGGTGGGAAATAAATTCCGCATTAGAGTTCTTACAGAAAACTTTCAGAGTGATGCTCATCCAGATCTTTCTGCGCCATCCAAAAATACGATAGTGTGATCTCAACAGAAGGAAGCCTGACGTCTTAATTAAGGTCTCAAAAAATAAACACGGCATATGGACACAAAAAGACAGCCTGATCACAGCAGCCTGGCAGCTTGACTGTGAAGCTGGGATCAGACTGAAGGCCACCACTCTCACGTCTGATGAATTTTTCAAGTCTTTGCTTTTTAAACTTGAGCAACATTTGTGTTTAGGGAAAAAGCCTTCTGCTTGTGGCCATTTGCTCACATGAATAATGTAACGGAAGTCCACGATAGAATAGAAAAGATTTTTTCTGTTTATTTATTTGTTTATGGAGAGAAAGAAGGCAGGCCAGATCTTTTCAGGGTTTTTTTCATTCGTTTTTTCATAAGGTAGAGTTTCAACATTTTTCTTCCTCATAATCACAAAAGTGCATGAAGATCGGGAGGTGAGAGATGATGAAATGTTACAACAGACAAGTACTGACGCCGTCCCTTGCAAAGCACTTAATAAGGCGCTGAGGTAATGATGAGTCAGCCAAGTAGAACGTCTGCATGAACATCCATAAATTCACACCATTTAAAGAGGTCCTAGCTTATATTTTTCTAGTGTGTTGATTTGCTCCCCAAAGATCCTCTCAGGGCGTTTCTACAGTCTGAACCAAGCTTTCCATTTGCTACTATACTACTATTACTATTATTAATATAACACATTTCAGAATGTATATGCATTTTTTAATGTTGACTTCTTCATCAGACCAAATTACAACTAAATACTTTGTCTCCTCTTCTCTCTGTGTGCCACCGCCTCTCATTTTCAGTTTTTTTCTTCCTTTAACTGGAAGTCCAAACCACCAAAAAAAAGTGTTTTCACTGCAAACGGTCCAGTTTGATCCTGATTTTTATCCTTTGGTCCGCCCCAAATCTCCTTTACACCTGCTAATTTGGTTCAGATCAAATGAGGTAGCTGCAAAAACACCCTTTGTCTTGGTGTCATCTTTGTATTTTGTTGTTTTTTTGTGCTTTGTGTTCTTTTATTAGTCTTCTCATACTATAGACATACATCCTTAAATCATTACAGCTTTATTAGTATGGTAATACTAATAACACATTACTAATACTATTGCATTTAGTAATGACTCTCAATATGCTGCAGCAAACTGTTACTAATTTTGTTCTTAAGGAAATACAAAAAAGTAGGATTTATTAAATAACTGTTCCACGATAAATTGTTTTATATTATTTTGTAATAACTGTAACATAATTTCAACCGCAGCTCATTCAGAATGAATATTTTGTACACAGGAATCAACAGACAGTGTTTAAAAAACCTTCACCTAATCTCTCTCCATGTTTAAAGAAGGCCCCTGAGGACTATTTTTTTGGCAGAAGGAAAAAAAAAGTTTCCCAATTTCTTTGGGCTTCTTTGCTACATTTTCTTCTTAATTTTGCGGAAAAGTCAATTAAACAATAGAACAGCTGGGATGATCCACGGCATTTACTGATGATCAAATCACAGACATGATGATATTCATGATGACACACTATTTCTTGTTTATTTATGTACCTAAAGCAGTCGTAGTTCATTTTTCCATGACCATTTTCCAAGCCTTAGAATTAAAATGGTTGTTTTTCTTACTGTGCCTTCAAGACTGAAATGACCGCTGCTCTGACCGGCTGCTCTGTGTTGTGTCCAGACAGGAACATTCTTTATTACTGGAATTTAATGGCTGGGGCTAAACGGCAGTGAGTTAAATCCATACAACCAGTGGATTATGATCTGTCCAATACACAGAATGTTATTAGAATGTTTTTGAAAGTTTTATTCAAAATACAGAGTCAAACAATCAGCAGAAGTGTTTCAGCTATCACAGTGACGGCCTATTAGCTCATAACCAAGCCCTTAATGAACATAATCAGGTGTGCGTGATGAAAACAAAAGCGTGGCCCATTTAACACCCCATGTGCTACATTTGTTTCCTCAAGGAGAAATAATGTTTTCCTTATGACCAGAGCCAGCGGAAGAAGAAAGGCCGGTGTGGTTGACAGGCATTCCTCTAAGAGTGTGTGTGTCTGTGTGTGTTTGTGTGTTCATCAGGTCAGCTGTCCCCACTGGCTGAGCATGCTGTCGTCTCTTAAAATATCCATCACACACACTGTCGCTGAACTGCCCCGGGCTATTGATGTACAAACAGAGTGGCTAAAACACACATACACATGCACACACACACACACACACACACACACTCACACACACTCTCTCACACACGTACACACACACACACACACAAACATGAATCACTTTTTCCCATAAATAGAGTGCAAATTATATAGATCTTCAAAAGGCAAGTGATATATATATATATATATTAGGGGTGGGACTCGATTAAAAAAATTAATCTAATTAATTAGAGGCTTTGTAATTAATT
>JBBPCZ010000017.1:2936337-2947189 GCA_037974445.1 Brycinus macrolepidotus | reverse complement strand
CACACACACACACATACACACACACACACACACACACACACACACACACACACACACACACACACACACACACACACGATTTATTTAGTGTAGATTTACATATAACTACACACCATAATGGTATCCTGAAATGTTTTACCCAAGTTTTAGATGACTGATAAATTACGGTGTCCATTACAATCAGATTTGTCTGGTTCTGCAGTAAACCATTTATTGAAATACATGGAATTCCAAGCAATAATTTTCTTAGAATCTCATTTATGTTTTTTGTTCATTTTTAATAATTTCGCATCCTTTCTTGGAAACCTAGGGAGTTGAACAGGGCTGGCATTTTTTTACTCTTTTCTACAATCAAATTGTAATCAAATCGCTTTCTTAAATAATGCCAAATAGAACCCAAATAAAGGAATTCAATGGAATCAGACATCAATAGTAACAATGTATGGACAGTAAAAGTACATTTCAAATAATTCAAACCGCTCACCCTCTACGGTGATGAGGAGGTCCCATAGGCATATTCCGTGGAGGGCGACCCCCCCTATCTCGGCCTCCTCCTCGAGGTGGAGGGGGGCCTCTGCGTGGGCTCATGTCATCATAGTCTCTCCTGGGTGGCATGTGGTGACCACCTCGCACACCACGGGGGGGCATGCGATCAAACCCACCCCCACGATCTCGTGAGGGGTAGCCTCCCATTGGGCGACGACCTCGCTCTTCATACATTACAGTGTACCCACCGTAATCATACGTTTCATCATAGAAGTTGGGGTCATATTGCTGGGCACGACCTTTAATGGGTGCCTAGAGAGCAAAAACAAGCAAGCGCGTGAATAAATAGGAATTCATAACACTTTTGAAAGTCAGCAGACAGAATGGACACACAACGTTGTTATATCTTACATCAACAATGAGCTCCAGCATGGTCTTAACACACTCGACCACCTTTTCTGCCTTGCCCCCCACTAGAACTACACGGTCAGTCGACTGAGGGCAGCACTCCTGGAACAGTTTAATGGTAGTCTGGGTGTTCTGCAACAATAAATAATTTACATCGCAACACATTACACATAGCAATTCACATTACAATGCATTGCAGTAAGTCATTCATACCAATTTTTCAGGCTATTGTCAACAGAAGTTTTAACCAACCCACCAAAAGTACACAAATCACTTTACTAACAGAGGTAGCAAACTCACTTCACGCAACTCTTTGATTTTGGCCCCTTTTACCCCAATGATGCTGCCAGCCAAACTCTGATGGATCAGCAGCCTCAACTCGCAGTCAAAGTCAACCCCCTTATGATGCTGGTACTGCACAAACAAAAACACAGTAAAGCGTTAAATAACAGGTCAGTCAATAATTCCTATTTAGTTTAAAGCACAAACAAGGAGAGCTCACCTCTTCTAATGTGGGGATGATTTTCAGCAGTATCTCAGCCACAGTTGGGATGTCTGCACTGATACTGAGGATCCTTCAGGTGTGTGAATGTATTGGGTCACACATGGAATGATGAGAAAAAGAGCAAATATTAGAGAGTGTAAGTATTCTTGGACTCTTGTCAGAGTCCGTCTGCTGTGCTGTGTATGAATAAATTATCCACAAGCTAGGTAAGTGGTCATGCACTCCCTCATGCTTTTGACTGCACAGAAAAGGAGTGATGAGGCGCAGCAAAAGAGAAAAGAAAAATAAATTCCATCCGGTTCCTGAAAAGGCAGGATGGAGAAGAGGATGCACACTGTAGTAAAGGAGTGCTCAAG
Source organism: Brycinus macrolepidotus (assembly GCA_037974445.1). NCBI lineage: Eukaryota > Metazoa > Chordata > Actinopteri > Characiformes > Alestidae > Brycinus > Brycinus macrolepidotus. Next base: position 2,945,434 of record JBBPCZ010000017.1, on the reverse strand, counting down.
GGCTATAGCACACATTAGCTCTGATGACAGAGGATGGAAAAAAAAGAACGGAACTAATTGCAGGGGGGCCTAAGGTGTGAAATGAGTAAGTGAAGCAAGAAGTCCTTCACCGTTAGAGGAAAGATGGACAGATTTCAGACAAACAGAGAGAATGTTGAGGAGAAGAGATGCACGGCAGGGATCACTGGCAGCAACCGGACAATTTTTGGGCTTTTGAAATAGGCCAAATACACAGGAACACATCACAATACAAACAGAACAGGAGAAAAGGAATTAACTGATTTTGTACTGCCCCCTCACCCTCATGTACTGATCTTTAATTAGCAATAAATGTTTTCACAGAAGTATAAGACCTTGATCAACTGTGCAAATATGCTTCAAAAAAGCTGAAGTAAGTCACGAACTATTTTTTTCAAAAAAAGATGTTAAGATAATGTTTGCTTTGGGTGAGGACGAAGAGAGATAGCACCTTTGAAAGGGAGGGAGTCATTAAATGACTGAGATGGCAGCACAGGCACTTTACATAACATTACAGCACTTAAAACTGACATTTAAGACAGTATTTCAACCATATTCATGAGTGGTCATTTATGGCAGTAGGGAGTATTGTGGTACATGAACGACATCATTAACAGTACTGGTATTGGCAGTAACAGTGCTGACAGTACTTGGAGGTTGGAGTATCTGAGTGGCACGTACCGCTCGGGCCCACTGCTGTCTGGGACTGACACAGTGGCATTGTACTGCAGGGGCGGGGCCAACCACCCAGAGCAATCAAGCACACAGATGTCAATGAAGTAAGGCGCCCAATAGGGAGGGCACGATTATGGGCAGGGCCAACCAGGGAGTCAGGAGGTCAGGCAGCAACGCAGGTGGGCGGGACAAGTCGATCCAGAATATGGGAATTGGCCAAAAACAAATAACAAATAAAAACAAGGAAAAGGGGAGAGGGAGTGGAAGAGGAGTACATTTTTAATTGTAAAAAATTTCACTGCGATTTTATCATCTCATAACGTTGGATGAGAATGGAGGACAGGAGAATAAGAAAGAGCAATGAATGTGTATTTTGGCCTGCATAAAATACTTTTGTTTAATCAATGCTTTTTGCTTATTACTCTTGAATTTACTGAGCACATTCTGGAATATATATATCTTTTCCTATGACTGCAGGGATTCAAAATCTACTGAACAGCTGATCAGTTCATTAAATTACACAAAGCAGTGGCAAAGCTAAATAATAGTTGTGTTTATTTTCAAACTATGGTAACATACCCCTATTGCACAAAAATATGTGATCTGCCCATCACCGTTTTCAGTCCCTTTACTTGTATGCAGGTGTGAGTATATGTGAATGTGCGTTCACTAGGCTCAAAAACAAAGCTGTGTACTCACATCAGTGCGCAGAGCTTTGATGTTCTTGCCTGCTTTTCCAATCACAGCTCCTGCATTCTACATTGAAGAGACAAGCAGTTACCAAAACACATTCATGTTGTAAAATAGTTTGATTAATTCAGACACTTCCTGCTGTAGGCCAATTTGAAAGCACTCACTTTGCTCTGTAGCAACACACGTAGCTCCACCATGTCCTCAGATTTTCGGGAGCGTTTATAGGCTGGCTCATCATCGCCATCCTGTGCAGGGCGCTTACCTGAGTATACGAACGCAAGCACTGACTACAATATTGCATGTAACATACATTCCCCATATAAATATGCCAGAATTTAAAGATGCTAAACAAAGTGAAACTTCTAATAAATCGTTAATAATAGCAACATCTACAGTAACACTAGAACACTATCAAATATCTTCACAAGTTGATCATGTATTACACTTCACATAAACAAAAAATGTGAAGTGGCCATTTCTATCGCACGTGAACACATCACAGCACCAGTGTGAAACCGTCCTCTGCATTTAACCTATTCACCCGAGTGAAGCAGCGGACAGCTGACAATAGTGCCCAGGGAGCAGTGTGTATGAGACGGTATCTTGCTCAAGGGTACCTCGGTGGTGCCACTAGCAGTCCTTCTGGTCACAGGGGCAAACCCCTAACCACCAGACCACCAGCTGGAATGAATCTTACTGATAGCAAGGCTTTGATGCAAGATGGCCCACTATCTTACCATTACTCTCTGAGCTGAAAGAGGTCTCCTCCTCCTGCTGGTCGTTTTCTAAATCCATCCTCTAACTAAACTGCCTGCAGCAATGAAGTGTCCTCTTTAAACCTGAAGGAACATGAACAAGATGGAAAGACAAAACAGTAGGCATGATTAAAAAAAAATACTAAGAAGAATTAAAAAAAAAAAAGATCATTCTCTCTTTTTTTTAAAACTTACCAAAGATTTTAGAGTCAAATTAGGTTGCCACAGTCTAGCTTTGATTACACCCACAACCACTAAGCAAAATAAATAAATACATAAACAAAATACAAAAGATCAGACACCTGGGTGTGTATTTATAAATGTCCTCAGAGTAGAAGAGCTGATCTAGGATGCAATGTGTCTCTTATTTTTGATTACTTTACTGACTGGATCAGATCTCTGATCAGCTTATTCATATCTCATTGATTGGGTGAGATGTGAAGTCACTCCTGATTTCTACTAAACCAAATGTACCCTTACGAACTGAATACAACTTCTTCTCACACTATCATCTCATCTGTCAGAACGAGCCAAACAGCCTAGGTGCAGTTGTGAAATATGAGAGATGAAAAATATGACAAACATTCACCCCCAAAACAAAACAATGCAATGTGTATATATATATTCAATGTGTAAATACATACATACATTTATATAACTTTATATGCTCATATCTATATGTTTGCATACACACAAATGTCTATATGACTATACTGCTGTGTTGTACAGCTTTTATTCTATTGTTTTTGCTGCTCTTACCTTTGTACTATCCACTTTCTGCCGTACCAATGCAAATTTCCCACTTGTGGGACTAACAAAGGTTTATCTTATCCTATCTTATCACACAACAAGAAACCCCTGAACAAGGAAGTCAGGACCCAACCAAAGACCCTGGCTTCTAGGATAAAATAGGCAGGAAAACTGCATTGATTATCATTTAATTCTCATGATCAACTCAATGTGAAAAAGTGGTAGGATTTTAACCAAACCAAATGGAAACAAGAGGGGAGGGCAGGTTCTTTACACCACTCAAGTTGCTATGCTAACATTCAGAGAGGAAAAATAAACAAGAGATGATGAGATATCGCAATCACTTGTCACTTATACTATAGAACAGTACATAGACTTGTAATTAAAATATGAAAGCCAACTTTCTAGCTGATTAAAGCAAGTGCCCAAACGCAGACTGCCTCATTAACAATAGATGGCTAGGCTAGGCTAAGCTAGGCTAACTTCCTCTTGCTGGTTAATGTTTATAAGTTGACTAAGTAGGTAGTTACTGAAATAAACTAGCTCTAATTTAAACAACTTAGAGTCGTATTTTGTATCTAAACTCTATCACTACTAATCTGAACCACAGTTGGTGAGTTTAGACCAAGTAAAAACGAGAAAAATAAAAACAAAAATTTAAATAAAAACGTTAGCATAGCTCGACTGCTAGCCCCTCAGCGCTAGCAACATTAGCACGAATGTCGAGCATTCCTGTTCGTTAAGAAGGGGCAGATTCAGATATACAGATACTAAACATGATTTTAGTTATTTTAAAGACGTTGCAAACAAACACAAACTATAATTTTACATTAAACAAACCGAGAAACATGGAAACCAACCTGCTCCGAGCTCGTCCCCTCACAAACAACGACGCACAAAAACTTAAGCGAAAAAAGTCGCTTCAGCTTTAACCAATCAGAGCTCGTCCCTCCAAACCGAGCTACACTCTCATTGGTCTAAATTGGACAAAAGGCGGGAGACACAGCAATGATTGAATAAGTCAGCTGTCAATCTTTAATTCCCCACCTCTTTTCAGGGTTGGTACGGCTGCGGTGATGCTGCTTGGTAACTAGCCATGTCGTGTTGTTGCATAAAAGTTTAATTTTACAGATTTTAACAAGGGGTTAAGTAGTGGTGTTAAACTCTTAAGTGTTTTAGCTGTTTGTGAATCGCTGTGTCGCAGTCCGCAACATCTTTGCTGAAGTTTATCTAGCGTTATCTGACTTGTGAGTATGTTTTCATCTGCTCTTCAGCCACAGTGGGTCGTGTCTAAATATCCCTTAATAAACCTGTGTGGTTCTAGAGATTTTAGAGTGGGAACTATTCATTAGGTAGGCTACAAATGCAAAAGAACACTCAAGAGTCTGTTTTTCAGGCTCTACACTAGATGGACAAAAGTATTGGGACGCCTGACCGTTACAGCAACAGGGACATTGCATTCAAAAACACAGACTTTGATATGGAGTTTGTCTCCTCTTTGCAGCTATAACAGCTTCCACTCTTGGCTTTCCACAAGATTTTGGAGTGTTTCTGTTATAATTTGTGCCCATTCATTCATTAGAGCATTTATGAGGTCAGGCACTGATGTTGGACGAGAAGACCTGGCTCGCAATCTCCGTTCCAGTTCATCTCAAAGGTGTTGGATGGGGTTGAGGTCAGAGCTCTGTGCGGGTCAGTCAAGTTCTTCCACACCGAAAGCATCCAACCATGTCTTTATGGACCTGGGACACAGTCGTGCTGGAATAGAAAAGGTTCTTCCCCAAACTGTGTCCACAAAGTTGGAAGCATGGCGTTGTCCAAAATGTTTTGGTGTGCTGAAGCATTAAGACTGCCCTTCACTGAGAGGAAGGGGCCTAGCCCAAACCCTGGAAAACAGGTGTGTCCCAATGCTTTTGTCCATATAGTGTCCGTATAGTCCATAAGTGCACCCCACACGTTTTAAAGGAGACTTCCACAGATTGTTCAACATTTCTGCGTAATTGAATGTTAAGATGTACACAAAGTCATGCACAGTGGTTTGATGTGAAATGTGTCAGTATAGAAAAAAATGTTTAAAACAGTGGTGGTGGGCAGGCGTCCTACTAAATCTACCTCACAGAAAGTTGTTCTGCCTAAAACTTGAGATGTTCAATAGTTTTGAAATAAGACTTTGGCCTAAACACATTTTAAAATCTATTAATAGAAGAGAAATACTTGCAGGACATTATAAGGCAAAGTAGTGGGCAAATAACTTTTTTTTTTTTTATGTTGTCCACTAATTTTGTTATCAGCGCTGTAAAAACCCATAAAGTGTAGGTTTCACTGGTCATTTTAGATGGTAAATAAATTTACCGTTTCCACTGGAATAAAATCTGAGTCTGTAAATTACTCTACAGTGAGCTGTTTCTTATCAAACTGCAGCAAATGACATTGTTTGCATCTCAACCATTCAGTTATGCAAAAAAGCTGAAGAATCATTGGCATTTCCCCTTGAGTACATACACACTCATCATAAAACATTGTACTTCAACTCACTGGACACTTTGTATGTCCACTAAAGAATACACTTACAGACTATTATTATGCACACATACCCCACTCACACCTGGCTAGTTTCTTACCACAGGATATGTTATCTAGATATAATTTTTGGTGTTGGGACTATTGAAAGTGCTGCAGTATACATTGAAGCATTGTTTCTAGGTTGAGAATAGTCTGCCAGATCAAAATGTAGCTATATTTGCAATTTACCACTGTACTACTTGAAGAGACTTTGACTTTTATTTGTAATTTTTTGATTGTGTATGTGCACAGCGCTGGTCCTGTGGGCAGCAAGAGGATGCCAGCAGCAGGTGATGCCCGGGTTACCCAGGCTTGGCTATGCTCTACATGGCAGATCCAGGTACCCCAAACGTGGCTTGATGCTTGTGTGGAATGGGTTCTGGAGGAGGCGGGAGGTGTGGTCGTGCCTCAAACCCAACTCAACCAACAAGTCCTGGAACAGTGGCTACTCACTGACCTCCGTGACCTTGCCCATCCCATCCTACCTGCTGGTGTTTCTGAGGCTGAGAAGATGGAGCTGAATGGTAGCTACTACCTCCAAGTGGACTCCCTGCTGGACGTAAGCCAGCCAGCCTACTCTCAACTGCAGCGAGTCCGTGGTACCGACTGTACCAACGAGCAGGTCACTGCCGTGACACAGGCCACCCAAAAGCCGTGGGAAGCTAAGCCTACGCGCATGCTAATGCTGCAGCTCACTGATGGGGTGCAGAGTCTGGAGGGCATGGAGTACCAGCCTGTCCCAGCCCTTAATGCCTCTTTGCCTCCAGGCACCAAGCTCCAGCTGGTGGGAAAGGTGATGGTGCGTCTGGGGGTCCTGCTGCTGAAAGTGGAGAATGTGAGAGTTCTAGGTGGAGAAGTGGAGCAGCTGGTGGAGAGGCATTCTCAGTCCAGGGTGCTCTGCAGGACCTTAGGGTTGCCTGAGGAAGACCAAATGCAAGCAGCAGAACCAGATGATCAGGATCTCCTTGCTGGTGTAGAGGCTGTAGAGGAGCTTCAGTTAGGAGGGAACACTCTAGACAGTGGTTATGACACTAATGGTGGCAGCCTAACCTCACAAGCATCTGTCACAACTCACCAGGCTTATAGCCGTCAGTTAGAACCCTCCCTTCAAGTGACACCTGATTCTAGTAGCCGTAATATGGTTGATCTTCAAGATGAGCACTTTGATGACATTCCAGATAACTTTGATGACATTCCAGATAACTTTGACGACATTCCAGAGCACTTTGATGACGTTCCAGCAAACTCTGACAATGCCCCAGAAGACTTTGATGACATTCCAATGGAAGAACTGGATGACTTGATGACCCCAACAGATCCAGATGTCTTAGATAGTAATGGAGCTGGGGAATATGGCAGGACAGAACAACAGGCTGTTCCAAGCTTAGACTTATTAAAGCCAGATAGCCAGGCCAGCCAGGCCATCCAGCCCACAGCTGGAGGACAAAGCCACCTGGGTCACACCTCTGGAGATGAAACCAGGCGTAAGCATAGAGGGTCCTCCGATCAAATGGCTCACGCTGGTGCTTCGGCTGACTCCCTCTACTCCTCCCCAGAAGCAAAGATGGCCAGATTTGAGCCTGTCTTCAGCAGCACTCAGATCAGAACACAGCTGACTACAAATAAACCCAGCGAGAAAGCTAAAACTGATACATCAGTCCTCAACTACCTGTGCATTTTGCAGGATGGCATTTGGCCTCCCTCTACTGTTCAAGTTGTGCGACTGCAGGCCTTTATTGTCACCCTGCTTGGAAGTCTGCGTGTTAGTGATGGAGAATGGAAACTCAGGGCCACTATATCAGATGGCACCGGATACCTGGATGTGGATCTGTGTGACACTTTGCTAAGTAATCTGATTGGCTTCTCAGCAGCAGAATCCAGAACACTAAAGAATGACCCAGCAAAGCGTGGAGTGTTGAATGCTGGACTACAGAACTGTCAGAGGGAGCTGGTGGACATGTGCTGTGTTATGAGTGTACAACTAGAGCCATCGGGAAAAAATGTGGTTCTGAGGACTGATCCTGTGACAGACAGAGAGTACTGTGAACTACAGAGGAGGGTGATGGACAGAACTTAACACATACTAGGGGCTGGAATTCTGTGCCTAGGAAAGCTATCTTTGTTATTGATGAATGGAAGCTAGTTAGTTAAATAAAGCTGTCCTTAACTTGGAGTAATTAAATCAGCTTTAACTTGGAGCTACTTTAACTACCAGTTTTGCAAGATGGCATTTTTAAAAATATTAATTTAAGAGTAGGGTACATACTTACAGTCAAGAAAATAGATAATTCAACTGCTAATTAATGTGACACAATTCATTAGGGTCTGTAAATATCTGGGATTTGTCATATTTTAAATGGTCTGCTTGGGACAGGACACTTACATCTTAAACAACCCAACAGGAATTCCACTGATTTTTCAAAGATTCTGCATGAATCAATCAGAGTGGTCTGAAGTGAAACGGTCCATTGTAGAGAAACTGTGTACAGTGTGGTAGGAGTCAGGAGTCATGATGTCTATCGTACAAAAATAGCCATTTTATTTACTATCCAAAACCACAAGAACATCTACATGTCTTTTGAGTTTTTTACATGTAAAGCCGATAAGGTAAAATAGTGGTAAAAAAGATTGGTTGGGCCTTACAACACCTTGCATGTAACTCTCTGCTGTAAACAGCTTTTAAAATTATCTTCACCCAAAACTTTTGAAAGGGGTCTGTTATTTTTAACTACAGAGTGGGTATCAACCCACTCTGACTGTTTATATTTTAGCTGTTTTATTATGCAGAAATGTGAACAAAATCTGTGAAATTCATCTTTAAACCAGAAATACTTGCCTGTACCTCAGCAGGTAAACAACCTAATGGACCTCAGCTGTAGTTACAAGTAGCAAAACTGCAATTTCAAGTGTAAAAGCTGCTGATAGGTCATTAAAAGACCTGATTTTTTTTTTTTATCCTTGTCTGATGTATGTAATGTTAAAGGCAAATGCTTAGACCCACACTCAAAATATTTTTTTTCCCTCATGTTTACTGTGTAAATCTATTTACTGTGTCCAGTGCTGACTGTATGTTTGAACTCGGATTCTTCAACCTTATGGTTTATAACCTTAAGTTCAGGTTCAGGATGTGCCACAACGTCCAGCTGCCTTTGTTATTTTTGTATATGTTGATTTCTGCTTGTTACCTTTTACATGTTTGGATTGTTAGCTGAATAAAAGAATAAAATTTGTTTGTTGTATTGTCCAGCCTTGTTAAAGGGACTTTTAATGTTGTGAAATATTACACCATGCTCTGTGCCACTCAGCCTTTCCTGTATCCTTTCTTTCTTTTTGTCCATCTTTGTTTTTTACTACAATACCCAGCGTGTGTCACTCAAATACTGTGCAACAATTAGGGTACCTCTCCAAAGTGATAAAAAAAAAAACCCTGCGTGTTAGAGTTGCCACTAATGTTGAAATGAGATACACTAAGTATTGGGACACACCTCTTAATTATTGAATTCAGGTGGGCCCTTACTTCCACTGAAGGGCAATCTTAATGCTTCAGCAGACCATGACATTTTGGAAAATGCCATGCTTCCAACTTTGTGGACACAGTTTGGGGAAGAACTTTTTCTATTCCAGCATGACTGTGCCCCAGTGCA
>JBBPCZ010000017.1:2920508-2936237 GCA_037974445.1 Brycinus macrolepidotus | reverse complement strand
ATGGCGTTGTCCAAAATGTCTTGGTCTGCTGAAGCATTAAGATTGCCCTTCACTGGAAGTCAGGGGCCGCCTGAATTCAATAAGAGGTGGGTCCCAATACTTTTGTCCATATAATGTACGGAGCAAAAGCATTTCTGCCTCAGCAACTCACTGAACCATCTGTGGGGGCAAAGGCAGCGCCAGACAGGAGAAAAAAATAGCTGTCCCCTCAACACACACTCACCCTCACACACTCACCCCGTGTTTCTGGCAGCAGATTTGGACTTGTGTTGAAGATTTAAAAAATAATGACTTTCAACTAGTGTGTGAGTAAACAGCGGTTTATTATATAGAAATGTTTGCTTATCTAAAAATAATTTCATATTAATATGGAGAAAGATTTAAGATTTGGGAGCAAAATAAGTTTTAACGTAAGTCAGGATTTGGTCAGTATTTAGTGAAAATGAGACATTATTTAAACTTAAGTCCGGATTTGAAGAAAATAGGTCATTATGACTTACTAAGTCAAGATTTGGAGAAAATAAGTTATTATGACATACATCAGGATTTGGAGAAAATAGGTCATTATTTATGACTTACTCAAAATTTGGGGAAAATAAGTCATTATTTTGACTTGCATCATTGTTTAAAGAAAATAAGTCAATTGTTTTGACTTAAATTAGGATTTGAAGAAAATATGTCTTTATTTTGAGACAAAATAAGTCAAAATAAGTATACAGAGAAGGAGAAAAGAAACGGGTGGTTTGGCAGAACTGAGCTTCCACATTTGCTTTGCGCTGTAGAGGTCCACATGGCACAAATGCCTTTGGACTGGTGTCTGTGTGTTTGCGTAGATTGAAAATCTCTCCCATGCATAATTTGCACTTTGTCCCTGTGCGTATTGTCTACTGCCATGTTTTGTGACGGAGAAGCAGGTGTTTGCATACTTTTGCTGTAAGTGTTTGGGATGCTGTGCACTGAGCACAGCTGTAAACACCACCGAGATCCTGCTCAAGGCCTGAGCACCCAGTTACTGTGGACTTCAGTAATAGTACCTGTGTGCATTTGGCGCATGAACTGCATGTAATCAAGTTAAACCATCTCAGCTGCTGAGTCCACTACTGGAAGTGAGAGCGGAAAGCTTCCACATGGACTGTTGTGTTTTCTACAGGACGGTTGGGGTATTTTTTTAGGTGTGTGTACACTCCCTGCCCATAGGCCAGCAAATACTGAAGGGAAATAAGGTTATTATAGTTAGCTGATATGTCAGGGGGCCCACTTTATAGGGCGAAATGCCCCCAAAGGCAAGTCTGTTTTCTACTCAAGAAAATGTGTACACTTTTTATTATGAGAAGAAATCATAACAGTTTTTTTAGGTTATTGTGTAATATCACAACGAAAGTATATATTTAAAAGAAGTGAACCCCCCTATGGGGCGAAATGACCTCAGGTCTAATGTTCCCCAGGGCAGGTGGTCATATTTCCCAAAGTTTCTGTGTTCAGTGCAGTCATTTTAGCTGTGTTGTCCAGATCAGTTAATGTGCTCCCGTCTGTGTTACCTTAAGTAGTTAATAAAACTTTATTACAGCACATTCATCACCGTGACCCTAAATTTGGAATGGTCACCATTTGTCAGTTTATCCTTATAAATCATGCAAGTTAGAATTAAAAGAAGTATGTCATACTGGTCGTAGTGGCACAGGCCTTGGCCTCTAGTGTAACGACCTAGCTGACAATAACATGCAGGGGCTGTAGCAATTAGTTGCATGGTTTTTCTCTCATCCATTACGTAGTATAGTACTTTACATCTGGAATGCACATGTTCTGGGGGCTTCTAAGTGGAACAGCCTTGTATTTGTTGACCCTGTGGTCAAGAGATCATAAGTATAATATCATGACCAGGAGTCCAAGAGGCTGGGAGTTAATGTTCCCCTCAAAGCGAACTGGGATGTCCAGTAATGCTGTTCATAAAGATGTGGGGGCTTCATGTTTCTCAAAGCAATCCTTCACCTCCCCAGCTTTTAGCATTGTGTTATGGCGAGACCTGGCTAGTAGGCAAAGCAGGACAGGACTAAACTGGGAGGAAAATAAAAACAAAAAAAGTTTTTTCTTTCTGAGCTTCAGTTATGATGACAAAATAAGATTTTTTTTTTTGTTGGAACATAATGACCTGAGATTCTTGACTCATTATCTTAAAATAAATACTGTACTAGGTACAGTGGAAATGAGAGGCAGGATCTGTTTTATAGGAAGCCAAATATTATAAATACATACATAAATCAAATAAATTCAATTCAATTCAATAATTTTACTTATTTATTTTAAAGGTATTATAAGGTGATAAGTCAAGATTTTGAGAAATTAAGGCATTATTTTGACACACTAAGTCAAGATTTAAAATTAGTGTCAAGAAATGTCAAGATGTCATCATGTGACTGGGGGGAATCTAACTGTAAGACAGAATTAGACAGGAATAAACTGGAGGAACATTACTGGGGGAGTATTCTTTTAGGTAATTCTTAGTTCAGTGATCTTTTTTCATGATTAAAGAATAAGGCCAATAAAGTTAATGGTCTGAGATGTTTCAGTAGATGTTTTGATAATCTAAAACTAGTAGCATCAAAAGTGTCCTAAACTTCGGCCGGGTTCAGCAGATGAAGTGTTTGGTCTCGATGCCTTGCTTTATGGTTGTTTATGAGAGAGTCTGGTTCACCTCACTCGTAAAACCGGAACAAAGAGGAAAGGAGTGAGGGTCTATGAAAGCTTGAGTCGTGATTAAAGTGAACATCAATGGCCCGATGGAATGTCAGTTAATAGATCCTTTACAGCCGTTCGTCTCTTTGTTTAGAAAGGTTCTGTAAATCTGACACCGTTGTGGAACATCGTGCTTCCGTCAGAAGTCACAGCTGTTATCAGGGATTCATTACATGTAATTATTTATAGTACATTAAATTATATGAATGCTAAGGTATATAACAACACTCAATACGAGCAATAGTAATACTTTCTTAAGTATTTCATATATTCCTGTAGGTTCTTTATTTTAAATATTTATTTTAAAATACAGTTATTTTTAAACAAAAGTGTTTTTTTTTTTGCTATACTGGGCAAGAATAATCCAGTCATTTAAAATGACAGTAGATTTTTGAGTATTGAGTATTGATTGTTTAAAAAAATCTATTTTTGTGGTCTAGTTCCCTATGTAAAATATGGGGAGAGAAAGTGGACGGTTGAGTCTCCTTAAAAATGTGTGTTGGAGAGAGAGAGTCTGTGACTTCACGGCTATGGCGGCTGGAAAGCGACAAAGCGTGGAGCAACAGTTCAGTCTTACGGAGCAAAAGACACGGCAGAATCATTAACAGACTTCAAGACACTAAAGCTTGGGTCAGTTATACAAAAATACGTTTCACTGTTTGTTGTGGTTTAATTAAAAGTAATCAGCCTGTAAACGCGGCTACATGCGAGAGCGGTTCACTCCACCTGTTTTCAGTTGTCATTAACCATAAATGACTTGGTAAGAGCCCATGAGTTAACAGCCCCTCAGTGGTTCAGTTATAAGATACCAGCCACTGAATGAAGAGAATCAGAAGAGGTGCTGGTTCAAATCCATGCTGCGAGTAAATTTTTTTTAAAACATTTTTTTAGCCGTAAAACTCACGGAAATGCAAACTCGTTTGCACATTTTAGTTATTTCTGATACAATACAAACTGAACAGTGTTGCAGTGTTTTTCTTTTAAAAAGTCATATCTAATATAATATCATAGTGAAGGAATGTTGGCTTTTGTTTTTCCAGAGATAACATAACGCTGTTTTTGTCGACAGATACATTGCTAATCAGAGCAGTTTCACTTCTATCAACGATAAAGACCTGACCTCCTACCGCAACCTCAGAAATCTGTGAGTACCCAAAACACACCTACAGTGTAAAGCGTGTAAATGCAGAACAGCGCAGGAGCTCATGCCTGCAATCTTTTTCCACCAACAGGACAGTGACCAACACAAGGCTCACGTATGTGTCGTGGCAGGCCTTTCAGAACAATCTCAAGCTGCAGTATCTGTGAGTGCTTCCTCAAGTCTTTGTCGACCTTTTAGCCTTCTATTTTTTCTTACAGTGTATGTCCACTGTTCACTGTCTACAGTGAAATTAATTCAAAGCAGCATTCTGGAAAGCACCGTTTAAGAAATTAAAAGTAAAAAAATTGTTAGTTTCAAAAGTTTTTTCCCTGCTAGTGTCTCCTAGTGTGCCTCTGAAAGGATAGAACTGTATAAAATGCTCAGTCCTGTTGACAGGGACATTGTGGACAGTTCTGTCAAACAATATGTCCAAGTGCCTAAGCAAAAAAGTTCAGATTCAGCTTTAAAGACAGTAGGTGATGTCCACAAGTTGGACAAATTGGACTATGGGGCTTATTTTATGATATACTTAGCAATTCCATTCAAACAAGTAGGCGCATGCAGATTTTTTGGATAAAATAGCAAATGCAGACATTTTCACCTACATGACTCCCAGTGTAGTTGGCAGTGTGTGTGTGTGTTTGTGTGTGTGGCTATGGTTTGCACTCATGAGATTGCTTAAACTGCAACCCATACATCTAAAATTTTTGGTATGTCAGATGTCGATCATCACATACACATTTATTGCAATTAGTTGGTTTGATTATCAGTGGGTTTTATACCACAGTATGTCAGTGTAAAGCCAGTAAGGGTTCTACCCCTGTTGCAGAATAAGTTGTGTAGAAGATTTGGATTTTGCACAACTGTGTTGACAATTATGACTAACTGTGCAGGAATCTGAAAGACAACAATCTGTCATCTCTGTCCTGGAAGACATTTCGCCATCTCAACGTTTCCTACCTGTAAGTAACAGCTCTCGTTTTAAAGCAGTGTTACAAGTACACCTTTGCTCTTCCAGTTGAATTCGTTTTGCTTCCTGGTTCTATTGTGTCTGGATTTGTAATCCAGAACTAACTGTTCAACATCTGTACCTCTTGTGGCTTAATGCAATCAAATACTCGGAGTAAGGTTCTAGCATTTAGGAGGAAAGTGCAGAGGCTTACCAACTCTCTACGAGTACCCTTGATTTTAGAGGAGCATAGGTCTACAAATATTTGGGCATACTGACTTTCTTCTCAGCTGATCATTTGTTTTGTGCTCATTTTGTTTGTACCATTGCACTTTCAGTCTTTTATTGATTTTATTATGTACTATTTTATTCCTTTTATTTCTCCTGTTCTTTTCTTTTTTATTCTGTTTTATTTTTTATCCTATTCCTGTAAAGCACATTGAACAACCTTTGTGTATAATAATGTGCTATATAAATAAACTTGACATTGACTTGACTTGACCTGTTTCAGGATGCTGTCAGGGAACCCTCTGCAGTGCTCCTGTGAGAACATGTGGATGAAGAGAGGAGAGGACAGCGAGGCTGAGCTGCTGTGTCTGGAGGAAGGAGGGAGGAGAAGGCCTCTGTCCAGCCTTAGTCTGCCCAACTGCAGTACGTCTCTGGTTAATTTAAAGGGGCTTTGCAGGTTTGAGATGAGATGCATCAAAACCATTTTCATTTTGTTTCACGGTCCTGTTATCAGCAGGGGTGATGGTGCTTCATGTGTCTCAGAAGAAGCACTTGCTAGCTTTCACCTTCCCATTGTTGGTAGAAGCATGTTATTGAGGGAGTCCTAACTAGTGAGTGGAACTGGACATGACTACACTGGAGAGAAAATTGAGAAGAATGCACAGACTTTGTTGTATTTATGTAGCAGCATTAGTCAATACATTATTGCTACAATATCATTGGATTATGGTCCAGTGGTCAGTAGATTTGTGATGTGTAATGGTGTGGGTTAAATTTGGAAGGGCTTCTGAGTGCCGCAGCTGTCTGAGCGTTGGCCCTATCATCAGGAGGAAGCGAGTTCAGTGCTATCTGATGCTATCTGTATCCGAGAGTCCACGACAGCACATTTGGGTTTGCTCTCCTGAATAGGTAGGATGGCTCTCCCTATCCCCCCCATCAGTTAGTGCAAAACAAGCCAGTGAGGCCAATTATTTTATGTAACAGAACTGGCAGTTTATGTTTTTCTCTTATGCTGTTCAATGATGTGTCAGGAGAAGCTCAAAAAGATGCAGCGTTTGTCTTAATGTAAATTAAAGGAAGCATACGCTAGCCTTCATTCACCCATTGTTATTGGTATTGCATGATAGGGGGGTCCTAGCTAGTGGGTGGATTTTGACATGAAATAAATGAAACTAATGGGGGGAAAGAGCATGTCATTAAATTTTCATTCATTCACTTGTTTCTGTAACCGCTTAATCCTTACTAGGGTCGCGGGTACCCGGAGCCTATCCCGGGGCCAACGAACGCGAGGCAGGGACTCACCCTGGGCGGGGCGCCAGCCCACCGCAGTCATTACGTTCCCTGAAGCGAAAGAAAGCTAGCTAGCATCAATTAGCATTACTTCTTTTGGTTGATACATGAAATTAACTAGTACCCACTTCCATTCATTACAAGGTACCCTTTTTAGGTGAAATATACCTTTCACCAACCAATCGGTGTTCCTCTGTCTTTCTAGTCTTATGAAGGTTCAAATGACTCAGTAGTAAAGGACCTCAGCGCTATGAAGAAGATATTTCATTTCACAATATCTACTATGCGTAATGTTGTGGTTTAAATTTATGAGAGAACTCTTTAACAACAATGGCCAAACTCTATAAATCCTACCAGAAGTTCTACAGATTAATTCACCATTCTCTTACAGTTTGTACAATCTTTGGGGCTACACAGTAGTTTTATAACATGGCATTACTTGGTTCAGTGTAGCGAGCTAATTTCTACTGATAGTACCTCATGGAATATTTTGCCTAAAAATGCTAACTCTAAAAAGTCTGAACAAACGCGAGAAAGCATCAGTTAGGGTGGTCTCATTTGACTGGAGCACTGGCACTCACTTGTGTTCATTCACTATTAGCTAGCATTTTTAGTTTAAAATGTTCCTTTCATGAAGCAGTTAGTGTTCCTTTGTCTTCCTGAGACAGGCTGGGCCTCATCCCGCTGTAATCCTCTCGCTGTGGCTAAAGACTCTGAGACCTTATTGATCCAAACGCTCTGCCACTGGCCGTGCCTATTTTAGGCCTTTCCAAAACCCAGAGGCGTAGAATGAGGATGAGGGTGTGTACAGAGAGGTTGAGAAAGAGAGACGGAAAAAGAGAGAAAGGGGATCCCCTGAATACACAGACAAAGCAACATTTAGCGATGACGTTCTGCTGTGGGCATCTGCTGGCTTCTGGCCAGATGCTCCACTTTCCACTTTTCTCAGTCTGGGAAGAAAAATGAAAGAACCGTTTTTTTAAAGACTTAGATTTAAAACTTGGCTAAAGCCCCCAGTTTTACCTGGCTGCTGGATATGTCCAAAAGCATGCAGGGAGCCTTTCTAAATTGTGAAATCAGTTACTTAAAGGTGTACCCACATGATCGCCGTAGAAAAGCATTGCCGATAGTTTTAGACTCTCTGGAGCAGCTTCACACAAGCCTAAAGTCGCCATGCTCAATGCCAGGCGTCAACTAAAGGAGTATAAAGCCCCTGAGAATTAGACTGTGAAAAAATGGTACTGTGTTCTATGGAGTGATGGAGCTCCAGCCAATGCCTCTGGGATGAGTTGGAGTGGCATTTATGATCCAGAACTAATCATCCAACATCAGTGCCTGAAGCTTCTACTGCTCTTTTAGCTGAATGCAATCAAATCCTTATAAAAATTTTCCAACATCTAGTCAAGTCAAGTTTATTTAAATAGCCCATTATCATTTAGTGGGCTTTACAGAACAGATGAAAAATATTAATAAAACAGTAGGAAGTAAATACATAAAAAAAAAAAAAGATCAGGATCAGCAATCTGACACAGTAACATCTGACAGTAGACTAGAGGCTGTTACAGCAGCAAAGAGGGAATTATGTTGGATCTTATTATGTCACATTGCTGATCTAGGATCAGCCCTGTGATCTGTATTCTATAGAATATCAAAAATGCACACAGATTCTAATGCAGCACTAATGGGATTTAATCTTCTTTTATTGATTTTCTATAAAATATCAAAAATGCACACAGATTATAATGCAGCACTGGTGTGATTTAGTTTTAATTCAGACTTCTCTGTCTGCAGTTGTCCCCAGGGTCATCCTCAGCCCCCCAAATGTGACCCTGCTGGAGGGCTCAAATGTGACACTGACCTGTAACACATCAGGAACGCCCACCCCTGACCTCAACTGGACTACATGCCGGCTTACATCTAGCCACAAGGTAATCCTAACCAACATTTTGGCTGTAGTCAGCGAGGGTACTAATTTCTAAATAAAGATTTTGAATGTCTATGTATGATAATGAGTTCAGTGCCTTAAGTAACTTACTCTTTCTTTCTCTCTTGTTCAGTTTGTGCACTCTGGACAGTCTTCTGAGCTCAGACTCTTCGATCTCTCCCCGCTGGACAACGAGTGTAAAATCAGCTGCGTCTCCGACAACATGGCAGGAGAGAATGAAGCTTCTCTTCAACTCGACATCCTCTGTGAGTTTAAAACCCTTCAGCATGTAAACACAATGTTTCAGGCACCATAAGTGTAAAACTTCTTCACATGAAACCTGCAGTTTCCGATATTATTTCTATTTTCATGTATCAAATATTTTCATTTTCAAATATTCCATCAAATATAATCTCAATATTTAAATATTCTGTAAGAATACAATGTTGAGTTCTTCTTCTTCTTATTATTATTATTATACAGCACACCAAGTGTCACATTTATTTAAAAAAATACATTTAAAAACGTTCATTTATTTTCCAGTTGTACTTGCTCTCACGTTCACACATTTTTTTACAGCTGTAGCGCTAATAGATCTTTTTTTGGCTGATTTTTTTTAACAGGCAGCAAACATAGTATTATTTACTTTTGATCCACATTAAACCTGTTGAACCTGAACAGTGTTGCCAGATTTGGCAGGGATCCCCCAGATTAGCATTTTACTTTCCTGATCTGATTCTTCAGTACATAAGAAATTGCGTAATGTTGATTATAAGTGCCCTCCATATTTTAATCTAATGCACTGTTGTTATATGGTGTAACTGCACTTCATAAGCAATTCCTTTTGAGCTATTATAACATTAGTTTAGCCAACAATAGATTAAAACAGTTTGGGTTCTGTGTAGTGTGTAGTTTAAATGTTTAATGCTACCTTAAACTTGAATTCCGATGTCTTGAATGGTGAGGTTAAGTCACAGTTAGCTAGCTCACCGTACATCAGCCAATAATGTGTATTATTATTATTATTATTATTATTATTATTGATGAAATGTGGATTATTTCAGGCTAATGGAAAAATCTCAGTTATTGTCATAACATGCTAATCTTAGGAAACCTTTCCAATCTGGTAACCGTGACCAGGCTGCAGAGACTATTTGAAAATATTGTCAACTTATATAATTACGTACATAATATAAAATTGTCTTTATAGCCACATTGTCTTAAAAACTGAAATCCACTTTTCTGGCCAACTCTTGTTGCTGATGGGGTTTAAGACCAAATTTTTTCAGATCTTTTAAAAACCCCCTTAACACTTTCTACTCCATGCGGACAGTATGTTGCCCTGCATGCTCTCATTTATCCCCGAACTTGCAATCTCTTGCAACAGGATAAATTTTGGACTGAACTGTGCAATTGAGACTGATATTATCACTTCAAATTAAAGCTCAAATACCGACAGTTGGGGACAGAGTCTCGACAGCCCTGCCTCAAAGAACCTGTAAGATATTCACTGTGACTTTGACAGGAGAAGACCATTTGACTGACTATAGAAAAGTCTAATTGTAAATCAGAGTCAGATTTTCTTGCTCAGATTTACTTTACTGCACGCTACTGGTGACTCACTTGTGTTTAGTTTGATGAAAGAAAAAAGCGATCTATGGAATTGTGAGGTTAGATTGGTTTCACACGAAAAGGTACCGTTTCAGTTTTCTAATCTTTTATCGTTTTGAATGTAATATTATGGAACATTTGCTGTCGCCCTATTGTGGAGTTAGAGTCTGCACACCACTCCAAACCACTTTACCTTTCCTGAAAAGGACCGTCTTTCTGAGACGAATATAATGTAATGTTATAACATAATGAACACAGAGTGTATTATGTTAGTATTGCAAAAGAGGGTGCTTGAATAATAGCCGATTGGTTAATTGATTAAATAACACGATTAGATAAAAATAATTGTTTGTCAAAACCGATTTGTCTGTAAACAAGACAACATATTAAATGACATTCTTTATTTCTGTTCCTCCAAATCTTTCTGTTTGGTTGCCAGTCCCTCCGGTCATCAGCAAGCTCACGGACGGTATTTCAGACCACCACTGGTGCATCCCCTTCAGCGTGTCTGGCAACCCACGGCCAGATCTGAGCTGGCTGTTCCGAGGCGAGCCTGTGAAAGAGGGGGCTTTCATCAGCACCCGCATCCACGACTACTCTGAGCACGAGTACCACGGCTGCCTGCAGCTGGACAGCCCGACGCACATCAACAACGGCGAGTACACGCTGCTGGCCAGCAACCGTTACGGAAAAGACAGAAAGTCCATATCTGCGCACTTCATGCACGACCCCTGGAACGGTGAGTTCACATAGATGGTTACTTAGCAAACTGCTGATCTTCAAAACTCATAGCTTATGGTAATCAAAGAGCTGGGCGATATGGCAAAAATATAACATTTTTATGAAATACATCACCATATTTGCTTTCTTTGAGGTTTGTTAAGCTGGAACTAAGAAAATGGGCCAGAAGTGCCAAAGTTAAAAATAAATACAATCAAAAACTATTGATTTAACATTTCACACTCTGTGCTGCACTAAGTCCATAAAACAGGCTTAATTATGCTTTCTTAGTAATGAAACATGCATTTACTCACTATTCTTTAAATATTTGCGATATCCGGGATATTCTCAGAAAACAGTATTGTGATGTAATTGATTATTATTGATAAATGATATAAATCTTCAGCCACCCCTCATTTCGTCATATCTTGAGCCAGACTTTCGCGTATTTTTTGATGTAGTCTTGAGGAACAGTTCTCTAGAACTGTACAACAGTTCTACAGTTTTGGGCTCTCATTTTCAGTGCAGTCCCTGTACCTGGCCAGTAATCTGTTTGTTGTTTGTTAAGACACACAGTGACCTACATATGAATCATTCAAGCACAACATAGCACATCTAACTTAAGGCCTGAACCAGTGAAGAAACAGGTGCTGATGATTCCAGATGATCAGGCGGTGATCAGTATACTGGTGGTGCTGAATGCTGAGTGGTTAGAACTCCTTTATCTAGGCTCCTTGTATCTTTGAGCACTTTGCAGCCCGTCGCAGTAAAACATTTATTCCCATGTCTTTAATTTAAGCCACTCAATAAGCGAAAGACAAGACAGTTTGTCAGGCAGAAAATAGTATTTTTGCACCATCAAGGTGATGCAAAGCAAAATACAAAGAAATGAGGGGTGGCTCAAGATTTTTGCACAGTATTGGATATAAATGTTTACATTATGTAAATGATATAAATAATAAATATCCCCATATTGCCCATTCCTAGTGCTACACTGTGATGAGGGCTGGGATGTTATGAAAATAATCATGTTTTTGTTTGTTTCCATGCTCTTATTAAACCCAAAGATACAACGGCTACGGATTCGTTGTACTACGGTGAGTCATCTTTTGTCTACTTGGAATCAGTAATATGACTAGAACAGGTTGTTCCAAGCTGTGATTATGTAGTACTGTGTATATTATCTATATTAATTTCCTATCTTCTTTCCCCATTGGGTTTACTGCCTACAATCAAGATCCTACCACAGGTATGAATGAAAGCACTCACACACACAACGTTTCTTCTTTCACATACAAAGTTTCTTATTTCCCTGCACATTATTTCTCTGCACATTTTTCTTTATGCAGATGACACACCCATTGGACCACCTGAGGATCGAGTTGCTGTGAGTGAAAAACTTCAGATTGTATGTGTGTGTCTCTGCTAGAGAAAAATGAAGTGTTTATGCACGTTAAAGGAAAAAAAAAATCAAAGTTGTCAGTGATAATCGATGGCATACGATCTATAAAACTGACAAAAGTGCAGCACATAGTAGTAGAAGCCATCCTCAAGCATGAATTTTTAAATTATTTTTGTCTATTTTTATAAATAAGAGGACGTAGTTATTTTGTGTAGTTTTATATATCAATAAAAGTTCCATTTTTACATTACAATTTTCCAACCCCTTGTTTATGCCATTAAAATAAAACAGGCTGTTTTTTGTTGCTGTGCCTTTAACACTGATTTATGTAAATGACATCTGTTCTGATTGGTCGCCCTGTATTGTGCCTTATTCAAAAAGCAGTCCAGGCAGAAACACTCTTTAGAACTTCAGTGCAAATGGACAGGGATAAACTGCTGTAGACTGAGTCGGTGGATGCATGTAAATGTGTTGGTTTTTGTGACATCACAAAAACAGTGAATTGAAAATGGGCTGTTTTTGCACCTTAGTTTCCATGTCGTCGCTGTATAGATTGAGGAATGAATTACACATTTCAAATAATTTTAAAAAATTATTAGTTTTAACAAACACTGCTTATTAAGCCCATCTTCATCACAGTGATCTGTGTGTGTGTGTGTGTGTGTGTGTGTGTGTGTGTGTGTGTGTGTGTGTGTAAGTGTGGGAATACTGTGTAAACACCCTTCATTCTGTCTGTAGGTGTACGTGGTCGTGGGAATTGCAGCCGTCACATTCATCGGCTTTGTTCTGATGCTGGTGGTCCTGAAGTTTGGCCGCAACTCAAAGTTCGGAATTAAAGGTAAGCACCTCTCAGCCGGGCTCTCCTCACTGCCAGATCCTTGTTAAGGGCCCCGGCTCTGTGGAGGAAGCTGGAAGTGGGTAATGAAAGCCTCAGTAAAGCTTCAATAGGGGGGATGCAAAGGGAGGCTGTTCCTCGTCTTGTTCTCTGTGCTTCACTAATCGCTTAACACTCGACCATTCTTCTTTAACCAGCCTGTCTCTGAGAGCTTTGTGTCTGGATTTCAAACTTCTCTTCTGCTTGTTTGCTGGCTGTGTACTTTTACTGACCTAAGATTAATATTAACATTGCTTAAAGGAATAGTTGGATAAAAAAAAAAATCCAAACATACTGAACATACTGAAGTTTACTTCGTTATTTTTGCACTGGAGCTATAAGACCAACGTAGCTAGCCAGTAATGCAAGCTTACAGCCATCAGTACCCTGCAAACAGCATGCCTAAACAACTGTATGTCTCTAGTACACTTACTGATATGTGTAGGTGTACTAGAGTACAGTGTACTAGAACAACAGTAAGTACACTTACTGTTATCTCTGACAAAAGTATTTCTACAGTATATTTCATAAAGGCAAATCAAAGTGCTTTACATAAATCAGAGCTAAATACACAGCATGAACATATGAAGGAAATTAAGATAAAGTGACTAAGTATAATTAAACCAATAAATGAGAAACGAAATAAAACATATATAGGTAAATACAATTAGAGTATAATTGATCAAAATAAATAAAGAGGAAGCAATGAAAGACGAAGTACTAAAAATGAAAAATGCAGTACTGTAAGGAGTCGGGAAGGCCCACGTGAATAGATATGTTTTACATATCCGAGCTGAAAATTCAGGCTGTATTTGTCAAGCATAGAGGCAATGTAATTGGGTTGTAGACCTGGACCTCTCTTCATCCCTTAAAATGAAAGAGGTTGTGCCTTTAAGACTGATACATGCAAAAGACATCTGATTGGCCACTATTTTGCTTTATTCAAAATCAGTCTGGCCTGAAACACTCTTTATAACTTCATTGCAAATAGACAGGGATAAACTGCTGTAGACTGAATAGATGTGTTGGTTTTTGTGACATCACAAAAACAATAAATAGGTCCTAGATTATTTAGTAATTTGTGCACAAGTAGCAGTATTTTGAGATCTGTTCTGTAGCTGGCCAGGAGCTAGCGTAGCGACCTGAGTGTTGGAGTGACGTGTTCATACTTCTTTGTCCTGGCATTTTGAATGTGCCGCAGCTGCAACAGATTTTTGGGGGGGCCTGTAAGGAAGCTCTTACAATCATTTAACCTGTTGTTTTTGGGTAAAAAGCTAACTTTGTTATTAAAGCTGAAGTCTGAGTCAATTTAACAGTCAAAGATTTTTCAGTTTTTGTTTTTTATGAGCCAGTTTTTCTTTATTAGAGCCAAATACAGTGAGTATCAGAGACCACAGAAGTGTAGTGGCCGCAGTATCGGGCAATTGTTTGATTATTTAGGCACACCCACAACTGCTCCTGTATAAGCTGTATTACTGGTTAGCTACATTACGCTTCAAAACAAAACTACATAAACCAAACTTTAGACACCAAACGTCTTGGCTAATGGGTTGTATTTCAGAGAGAAAGGAGAAAATTGTGTAAATTTTATTTTTTTCCCTGTGAAGTCCCAGGAGAAAAAAAAGTTGGAAATGTAAAAATATCTTATCAGACCTATCTAAGAATACTGGACATGGTTCTTATATTCTAATGAGCAGTCATGATTGACATCCCGCTATGCCGCTAAAGCTGAACTAAAGTGAAAAGAGTGAAACGGATGCCACATATCATCACTGTGCAAAGGAAACCATGTATCTCCATGTTTTTCCATCACTTGAAAACAGCAGCCAGTCTTTACATTGTGTGAAACCCTCATGATGAATGCTCCAGAAATGCTCCAAAATGTCTTAGAATGTCTTAGTCTTTTCGTTAACTTTCATTAGAAGTTAAGAATGCTTTTGCCTTCTCCTGTAAAGCTTCTAATTTGGAGATGCTTGTTTTTTTAAACAGTGATGTTATGCAAGTGGTGTAGGTTGTAGCCATGACTCACTAAACTGTTGGACGTCAGTGAATGCTGGCATGGCCGGTCAAATAAATGAACGGACAGACTCAGGCAAACAGAAGAGCTTGCTGGTTTATGCTGGTTTGGGAGGGTTCACAATTTCAGTGAGAGGGGGTGTAGGGGAACCCTGTTCTGTAAAGGCTTTGTGTTCAGGGGGGGTCACGTCAGCCTTGTGATTGGTAAGAGGGCTGCTGATGTACACGTGACCCAACATTAGGACCCAGTTTACAGCGAAAGAAAAGAATTTTAGCTAAATATATTTGTGTTCACAAGAGTGAGATAGAAAACACTGATTTTAGTTCCCTGGGGCTTTAATGGGAATCTAGTCCTTTAAAAACAGATGTTTTAGTCAGTCCGGTATCCCGGCCTTTTTTGAGGTGAGGGTCCCTGGGGGGAGGGAGGAGTTGGTGATGTTGACGGTGCGGATGGTGGGAGAATCAGCCACATTTGATCTTAAGAACTTTGTTGTTGATGGACAAACAACCTGTAGGCCCCCATGTTGAAGAACAGAGGGGTTCTGGAAATCCGTTCTGCGTATGTGTGGGGGGTGTGTGTTTGTTTAAATGGAAGTGTAAGAGGGGGGTAGTTTATGAATGAGTGTCTGTGATTGTTTCTTGTGGTTTTTCTGTACGGAAATGCCGGGTTAGATGTCCCGAGGGGCTCATTTTCACGCTGTGGTCTGATTTACACTCTGGGTCGTATATGTGTGTGTGTGTGTGTGTGTGTGTGTGTGTGTGTCTATGTGTGTGTGTGTGTGTGTGTGTGTGTGTGTGTATGTGTGTGTGTGTGTGTGTGTGTGTGTGTGTGTGTGTGTGT
>JBBPCZ010000017.1:2896592-2917345 GCA_037974445.1 Brycinus macrolepidotus | reverse complement strand
TGTCTCTCTCACTGTCTCTTGTATTTTCTCACTGCATCTCTGACTCTTTCTATCTCTCTCACTCTTTTTCTCTCACTGCATCTCTCTTTCTCTGTCTCTCACTCTCTTGCTGCATCTCCCTCTCTATCTGTTTCTCTCTCTCCCTCTCTCTCTCTCTTTTTCTCTCTCTCTCTCCCCTCTCTTTCTGTCTTTCTGTATCTCTCACTCTTTCTCACTCTGTAACCTGGAGACTCAACCACACACACAGTAACACACCGCACACTTGGTGTGTGGGAAGGCATCATGCCTCTATAGATGTTTGCACTCTTATGAAGGCTCAGAATGATTCTACCTGCTGCTGAATAAGACTGTAAACTCTGATGTGTGGCAGCAGAGGGAACGATTATTTTTTCACCGGCTCAGAGCAAGATTATTAGAAACAGTGCTTTCTGTAGTCCACTGTAGAGATCTTAAGCCAACAACTCTGTGGTCATCAGTATGAAGTACATAACCACTGTGGTCCTGTCACGTCACATAGACAAGATTTAGATGTTTCTTGGTGTGGCTTTCGTTTTATTTGGGCTTCTCAGGATGTATTTAGCCGTCTGGTCAACAGCCTCATCCAGCTCAGAGGAAGAAATGTCTAACAAATCATCGCTGTCATAAGAAGACCTCCTAACTTTTTTGTTTTTACACCCTTTGAAAACACCAGCAGGCCTTCACGTTGTGAGAACATTTCATGGTAAATGGACCTTCTGACTGTCCATATAAATTAAACCACATATCTCCAAAATGGTAACTTTACAGGAAAAGGAAAAAAACTTTAAAATAATCTTCTCCTGGTATATTACAGTTCATCCTGGTGCATCAGATAAAAATAAATATATAAATAAATACAAGGTTTTGTTCTGACAGCAACAACACCTTAAACGTAAAGTAACTTTCTCAGAGAAGTAAAAACTTTCCAATCTTCGATGAAAGTTAATGAGCTGAGAAAGTCATTTTGGAGCCTTTCTATTGATCTGTTTATCAAGAAATTGCGACAGTGTAAACAGCAGCTGGCATTTTTCAAATATTCAAAAATGTAAAAAACATGGGGATACAAGGTTTTGTTCCAGCAACGCTGAATATTTAATACAACATTATCTTACTCAGTTCTTTGTATTTAGCACTGTATTTCCTAGGACTGTAGCCCCCTGGTGGCCATTGTGCCAGCGTCATGGAAAGTTTTTCCTTGTAACACTGTTTTGAGATCAACTATGGCACTGAGCTTTGTGTGTGTGAAATAGTGCAACTCTGTGTTGAGCTGCTAGTGAGCAATGAGGGGAGAAAACCCCTTTGCCGAGACAAAACAACACAACTCCAGTTTTTTTAATATCAAAAACATGTACACATACATGAAGATTTAAAGACAGTAAAACACTTTTATATATGTTTGATAGTAAAACTGAGTTCATGTCCACTTTAGCAAATTACGCACATTTCCATCATACAAATATATTCAGTTAATTTTACTGAAGAAAATGATCATTGGGAACCTCTAAAACTGATAGAACCATCTACCTTTTAGGGGGTTAACCCTTGGAAGTCTCCATTAAAAACATAGTGTAATTATGTATTAGTTATTTTCATAGCTCATTGAGACAAATGGAAAAATTCTGTTTAAAGTGTGGATTCTGTTTAAAGTTTCAATCAATACCACATTTTGTATACTGTCTTGTTTTACGGAAAAAATATCTTTTACGCTATTTAATTTTTAGCAACATGCAAAACGTTCTCAAACATTTCAGGACAGAATGAAAATCAAATGTAAACGCAAATGATTACAGAGTTAAATGTATAATAGTTATAGCATTTATTTAATCATTATTTAATCAAATTGATAACAATAACAGTCTTTAATACCAATAATAACGCTTCTAAGAGTTAACAGTGGGGATTGGACCTTGAAAAAAGTGCAAACACAAAATGTCTAAATTTAAAAAGTTGTTTTGTTATGTGAAACGTTGGTTTATGTCTGGCAGCATAAACAGAAAGAATCACTGGTTTTGGCAGTTACTGTTGTTGGGCCTCGTGTTGCTACATCTGGGATACATTAGGAGCTTGAGATGGACAGTAATGCTGTGTTCATCTTCTGTACTTTGGCTCCAGATAATGTCCCTACAGCGCTGTCCTCTCTCGCTCAGGTTGCCAAAAGCATGCTTGGATTGATGTTCTCCACTGAGAGGTCCAACCTCCAGGTTGTGTTTAGATGTTCTGATTTTGTTTTTATGGCTGACAGGTTATGTTTGTTGATCAGTAATGATGACTGGTTCTGCCAGGCTGTTTTTCTTGTTGCTGCGAGAAACGTTGGTTTATATCTGGCGGTCCGTGGACCATATGGGCCCACCCCCAATGAACCCCACCCAGCTGCATTAGAATTTGCCCCAAGAGGCAGCTACTTCCCCCAGCTCAGATCTGTAACACCCTCGAGCACAACTGCACTAGTTTTTTCCACATATCACTTCAGATCTACTAACTCACTAAAGCAGGGGCTCTAAGGTCCTGAGCGCATTCTTAAAGCAATAGTTTGGTAGAAGTTTTCCACATTTAAACAATTACCCGAGACATGTTTGGTGGCTGAACTTTACTTCTTTAGTTCAGCGCTGAAACAGTATGAAAAATTCTGCTATTTTTAGCCATTTGGGTTTCCTGATTTTGATTTTTTTGCCAAACTATTGCCTTAATAAACTTTATTTATATATTGCTTTACAACCTTAATAACACAGCATTAACAGTGCATAACAGTCTAACATTTTGCCGCATTGTATGTATTAACAGGCATTTTTAATGGCTTTAAGAAAAATACATTCATTTATTTCTGCATTATTGTTTTTGTTTTCTTATACTTTGAGTTGTATTTTTTCAGCTATTTTTCTTTTTTACTGAATATTATTCTTTTGCACTATTTTTAAACCTGTTTTACACTACCTTGCCAAAATAGAGAATCACTGTTCAAATATGTGCTTATTTTGCTGCACATAAATGTTTAAAAGGTGCATATCTAATGTGCTGGTCTTGTGTAACATCATGTTTCAAAAAATGAATTAGATCCATACATTAAAAGAAAGCAAAAGACAGTTTAACATCAAGGTTAAACTTATATTGAATACATTAATATTTATAAGTACTATATTAAGTGGTAATTCAATCTTGACCAAAATTGATTGTAAGTAAACAATTATCTTTGTTTTGTATATTATCTTTTAATATGTTTTTATATAATATACATTTTCATTATAAATGTAATTATTAAATCATTATTAAATTATTGAACAAACGTATCTCAAATCCCTTCTGATATCTAACTTATAATATGTAAATCTACAATTTATCATTGATTATAAAGATTGATTATAAAGATAAAGATTATTAATATGACAGTTGATTCCTTTTGGTTGGTAGTGTTCACCTTTTGTTGATGGTAACTGTCACAATTCATTATTGTGTTGTGTTGTTGTTGTGTTGTGTATTGTTGTGTTGTGTTGTTTTGTGTCATTTTGTTTTTTGTTGTGTTGTGCTGTGTTGCATCACGTCTTGTTTTAGGTTTTGTTTTATTTCACAATGTTCCAGTGGAAGCAGTGGTCCGATAAGAATGACATCAGTACAATGCAGACTGGTACAAACTGGACCGAATGGACCGTTCTGGGAGGAAAAACTAGACAAGCTTATGGCTCGTCCCATCTGCTGCTGCAAAAGCCGTGCAGCCAATCAACAGCCAGCATATGCTCAAACCACCCTCTGGGTTATTTCTTGTTTGATTGTGGAGGGAAGACTGTCGCTCTTTGGGTTCTGACTGCTCTGAACACTCGCTCCGCTACACAGAGGGAAGTAATGGGACATGTGTGAGAGGATTTATGGTTAGCAGAATGTGTGTCAGTGGATAAATGGACCCTCGATGCTCTGAGAGACTCTAAGAGATTTTGACGGAGCTCCAGCCTCAGCGCTTAATGGACACGCTCATAAATGAATCATAGCTGATGTGCTCTTTTTGTTCTGCTTGTTCGCACACCGAGAGAGCAGCTAGTGAGTTAACAGCTGCACTGCAGTCACACATAACGCTGAAAGCCAACTGTGTAAAGGCTTTCACACTCCGAGCGCAGGGTTTAGTATTTCAGTTTATTTTGACTCCAGTAAAGTCATTTAAACACATATATAACGGATAGCTCACTCACCAAACCTGATTTGGAAGGTAAAAATGTAACATTATTTAATGCACCCCCAGTTCAGTTTTTCAGTTTCGCAGGTGAGACAAATTCAACCAATCAGTCACTAGTCTCTATCACTGCCATGGCAGCAACCAAGATGTGTCCTAACAACTAGAACATTGTGGCAAACATCAAAAGGATTAGTTTGTTACCTGCTTCACCACATGTGTTACAAGCACCTTCAGTAGTTCAATTTGACACACATCTGTTAAGCATTGCTGGTGACATCCCTTCTAAACATGGAACCAAGAATCTAATTTGTGTCCATGATTTAGACAGCTATGACAGCTTAATTATTTCATTCTCATGTCTTACTATACCTGAAGTGGTGGGGCTACTTAACTGTCTCATTCCTTTGCCATAACCACTGCACCTTAGTAATTTCTGCACCTTAGTTAGTCATGGCCACTAGTCACTCTAATATCTCGTTCCCACACCTTGCTAAGTTCTGGTCACTACCTAACTATCTCATTCCCACTCTTTGCTATGTTGTGGTCACTACTTAACTATCCCATCCCACACTTGTCTAAGTTATGGCCAGTACTTAACTATCTCGTTCCTACAGCTTAATAAGTTGTGGCCACTACTTAACTATTTCATTCCCACACTTTACTAAGTTGTGGTCCCTACTACTTAGTAAAGTGTGGGTCTTGTTCTTACGCCTTTCTTTAGTCATGGCCTTTACTGAATTGTGGTCACTACTTAACTATCTCATTGCTACAGCTTATTAAGTTGTGGCCACTACTTAACTATCTCATTCCCACACTTTACTAAGTTGTGGCCACTGGTTAACCATCTCGTTCTTATGGCTTTCCTAAGTCATGGTCCTTACTGAGTTGTGGTCACTATTTAACTCTTTCCTTCTGCTTAATCATTTCTTTCCATTATTTTAGTTTGTCATGGCCACTACTTAACTGTTCTGATGTCTTTCCTATGATGGCCAGTACTTAACTCTTTAATCTCCATGCTTTACTAAAGAGATGCTATTGTGTGGCAATGGCTTGGTAAGCAATGGCCATGCACTGCTTTTATTAAGGACTGAAAGTTTGAAGAAGTGTAACTCTCCACACTTCTTTGACTTCTCTAAAATGGAAAGTAGCCCACCCAGCATCACCATGAGCCATTTTTAGGATGAGCAAAAGACACCTTTGTCACTTGCTTTTTTGTGCCACAAAAGAACAAGATTCCAAAAAAAGTATCACATTGTGTATAATTTACACAAAATTAGTAATTTTCAATCATTTTCAGTCGTATCAGAATATTTAACACAGTGTTTATTTGAGTCACATTGTTTGCGACCCTAACCCTTGGACCTCATTGTTTGGTTCTATTCCAGTTCTTTAGGAAATGATTGAGTGTAAAATCTCAAATTTCCCCTTGATTCAGTTCAGCTGGATTGTTGTGGTAGCCTGAACATTTTATTTTTCCAAAAAAAAGAGTGCATACTTTATTGAATATTATTTATATTTCCAATTGATTGTTATCATAATACACTCACACACACACTGTAATAGGAGGCATAACATACACATTTTTTATGTATCTTTTGTGATTTGTTCTATTGTCTTTTTTAGGGTAAATAATGAGATATCATTACTCAGTTGTAGCACTTCCACTACAAACATTAAGCTAGACTTCCACCCGGGTTATTGACACTGCGTTCATCACACACAAAAAAAAGCTATATTACTGAAAGCTGTCTTTACGAACAGTTGTTTTATGACTGTGCTTTGGAGAAATAATGGATATGCACTTGAATTTTAACCATAAACAATCTAGAGTGTGTGTTGATGAAATGTATGCAGTTATTATTATGCCACATGTACTCTTACAGATGTACTGAGATAGTGATTTTGATTCTAAAATTTGAAATGGATTTATTAGCTTCTACTTTTAAAGCATTTAAACTTAAGATTTTAGAAACATAAGATGTATTGAATAAAATGCGTTTCTTTTAATATAACTGCAGGACTGACTGATGCTATACATGGGGCTTTCGGGGGGCTGGGGGTTTGAACAGCTGTGTGCCTCCAACACACCTCCAACCAATCAGCTTGTGGTGCTCTAAGTGTGTGTTAAAGCAGGGAAAATGTGTAGAGCAGGGTGCCTCCAGGACCAAGGTTGAGGAGCTCTGAGAACTTATGAGAACCTATGGGAAATTTCAGCATGAACTACTTGTCCATCCCATTAGAAACCCACTGGTACACACTGCCAGCTGCCTTCATTTTTTGTTGTTTGCGTGTCATCTCAGGCTCTTTGCTGGTTGTCTAAAGGTCCCAGATGGTTGAGTAAAAGTATCCTTTCACAGCCCCCTAAATACACTGGTTTCTTACACAAATATCAAACGGCCAAAGCAAACTCATTTACCCAACTCCCTGGTTACTCTATAGGACTGGTCTTTGGTGTTCATATGAAAGGAAAGGATAAAGAATATGTCTGCTGTAAAAGTCCTTGTCCACAGTGCTAAAACTGCTTTTCCACTCATTATTTAAGCAGAACCTCACAAATCTGCTCAGGAGCCTGACTTCTCTTCTGTTGTCTTCTAACCTTCAGCAGTTGGTTGTCACCAAGTTCACTCCTGTGTATCTGTAGGTACTTTAGATTTTACAGGGATCATTTTAGTAATACTTTCTGAATGAGAAGTGGAATGGACCAAAAGGATTATCACCAGCAAAGCACTGAGAGGTTCCACTGACCTCTTTTACTGGAAGGTTACATCACGTGTCTCTTTTTTGCTGCAACAGTCTTTCTGTTTGTGCTGAAACGCTTCCTATTATTGATGTTTGACTGTAGCCCAGCTTCACCTTGGCTAAATTCTGGGAGGTCTGGAACTGTCAAGGTTTCTAGGCCTCAAAGACTACACTTGTGCTCCTGAGCTTTGAATTAAAGCAATGGTCACCAACCCTGGCCCTGGAGATCTACCCTCCTGAGAAGTCTAGTTTGAGCCACAATCTGCAACACCTGCTCTGGCTGATGAACTTCTTCAGAAGTCCTTGATTGGCTGGAGCGTTAAGTGGGTAGATGTTTGGAGCTAAAGACAGTAGGAAAGTAGATCTCCAGGAGGAGGACCAGCTGAATGGTGCACCTCAGCGGAGCACTGTTATCTGCAAGATTCAAACTGAGGGACACTGAATGATTGACTGTTTAAAGCTATAAACTGATACCAGGACACTTACCAACCATAAATCACTGTCCAGATTAAGATAGGCCATTATCAGCTGATCTGAAAGCAGTCATTAAACATGGTCACTGGGCAGGGTCTCGTTCTGGGTTTCTTTCTTTTTGCACTTTACTGTTCTAAACAGCAACCAGCAGTGTGTGTGTGTGTGTGTGTGTGTGTGTGTGTGTGTGTGTGTGTGTGTGTGTGTGTGTGTGTGTGTTTGTGTGTGTGTGTGTGTGTGTGTGTGTGTATGATTGCCAGCAAACAGAGCTGCATATCATTATTAGATTTGCTTTTTTATTTAAGTGTGCAGATTTACTGATTAAAACCCATTCCAGCACACCTGCTCAAAAAGATCTACCTGATCTGTGTGTGGTTTCTTCTGCGTGTCTTTGTTAGCTGTTCTCAGAAACTAAAAGTAGCTTCTGTGCATGAGGTAGCCGCCTCCAACCGCACATGTTCATGTACTTCATCATTCTATACTATTACCGCGCTAATCTCTGGTCTTAGACTAAAGCACAGTCTTGTCCCAGAAATGTTGACATCAGATCCCAGATCAGTTTCAACCTCAAAGTCAAAGCTCACATCTGGGGTATAAACACAAGTGAGGTCCAGACACGCCCTGAATCCCCCCTCACTCTTAGGCCAGTACTGGTGTACCTGAGCCATCTTGAGCTCCATCATCCCCCTCTGTTTCTTTTTTTGCCCATCTGATCCGGACTGTTCCCTTTTTGTCCGTCTCATCCGGACTGTTTCCCTTTAGTGAACTTTGAATGAGCTGAGCTCAGAACGAGTGGCCGTTTCCCTCCCTCTGTGCCATGTTCCACTGTGGAGGTGGAAGAATTTCCTCTTTCCCCTTTTTCCTATTCCGTGCATCCCGCCAAGACAGACAAACACATGCGCGCACACACACACACACACACATGCATTCTAAAGCACTGGGTCTATGGGTGTTTGAGTTACTGGCCTTGTCCTTTCCCCAAAAACAACATGTTTTTCTCTGCTTTCACTCCACAGTCATTTATAAAAGACCAGTGAGACATTCAATCAACAGAGGACCTTTTTGTCCCGCTCTAACATTTCAAAGCACACACATCTTAACTGAGCAATATTTGGTAAATAAATTCAGTAAAAAAAGTTAATAAATCAAACTATGCATTGTGATTTGACATGTGTGTGTGTGTGTGTTTTAGCTTAGTCATTTCCAGAGCTCTCCTCAAGGAAACCCAGTCTTTACAGTTGCCATCCAGTACCTGCATTAGCAAACCAATCTTTCATTAAATGAAATTACTTTATATGTACTTTATAATGAAAATGTAATAATAATCCTACACGTAAATGGGAGTTCCATTTTTGAAAAAATTATATTTGCAAAAATGTTGAGAAACTTACAGTTTTTTTTACATGCTACGTGCTCAGATTTCTTTACAGTCATGGTGATAGGAGCTGTGATGGGTACAGCACAAATAAAACATTTTATTTACCCTCCAAAACTTGCTTTATTTATTTATTTGTTTGTTTGTTTGTTTATTTATTGTTCTTTCCATGTATTTGTAAAATGTATGTAAAATGTATGTGAAACCTAAGAGGTGCTCCTTTGGTGGGATGCTTTATTTACTAGGTGCTTTGACCTTTTATAAAACTGTGTGTTGGGGGGTAGACAGGGGTAAAGAAATGTAGGCATCGAGGTGTGTGTGTGTGTGTGTGTGTGTGTGTGTGTGTGTGTGTGTGTGTGTGTCTGGATGCTCCATTTCTCTGTCTGGTGTCCTAAGTGAAGACCCCTGCACCCCTGCAGTTCTGCATGCATGACTGAAGCCTGTTCAGATACGGCTGAGGAAACTGGATGCGGCAGCTGAGTTCTGTTTTGTGGAAATAAGTGAGGAAAGCAATGTAAGGAATGTTTAGCTAGGCAACGTTGTGACACTATAAAGAATGACCAGCTGAAAGAAGGCTCGCCCTTGAAAGACTTCACTCCCCTGTACTTTAACTTAGTCTTTAAAAACAAAGGGCCAAAAAGGGTTCTGAGGAGGACTGCTCCAGAAGAACCACTTTCAGATCTTTAAAGAATCTTTCAGCGGAATTTAGTAAATGAAATGTGCAAGAGTGGCCTTATCCCACATTTTTCTTTTTTTTTTTACCCTAAAGTTCACTTCACTTCCAGGTTTTATGCACCAGAAACAGTCACAGTTCATTTTTACATGACTCTCTCCCAACCTCTCTTTTTGCATTAGAAGTAAAAAGGCGATTTTGGTAACCGTGCCTTTAAAACTGACATATTTGTCAATGGCCAGTTCTGACAGGCTGCCCTGTTTTGTGCCTCGGGACTGAAACACTCTTTATAACTTCAGTGTGATTGTGAGAGGTTAAATGGGCAGATAGACGTAAATGTGTTGGGTTGTTTGTGACATCCCAAAAACAGTGAATTCAGAACTAAGCTAAGGTTCCATGTATGGCCTGTGTCTGCTGGGAATTGAATGGGACGTTTCTTAACATTCTACAGCGGACTTTCATTTTAAAAAAAGCAAGATGTTTTCCATGGTAAGGGCCTTTGAAATACAAATGTAAAGCCTAGCATACGCACAATAGCTTTTACTGAATTTAAATCTGATTCAGATTTTCTGATTCTGATTATCTGATTCTAATAATATTTCCTGTGACTCTTAAGAGTTCGGGATCCTGGTGTTGGTTTAATTAGTGTTTTGGATTGGAAGTAGCTTGTTTTTTTTTTACGGACTCACTAAAAGACAACTGCCTGCAATAAATACACTTTTCCTGAGCGCTGAGCTGCTTTGGGCGAACACTCAGGCGCACACTGAGTGATGAGCTCTTGATAGGCCCAGCTGCCCCCTCAGGCCATGAAGGAAATGTTAAAGAAGTGACCTCTCTCTGGCCTTGGCTTTAGTGACTCTTAGTTGAAGGGTTCGAGCGTGATGTTCCAATTTGTCTGTTTAGGTTGAAACTCAATTGACTGTTTTGCCAAATTTGCCGGTGGGCAGATTCCTAACTTTGAGTCAAGCTATATGTCTGCAGTGTAGCATTCAGGCATTCGTCCCGTTGAGGATATTAGATCTGGGAATGGATTTGGACAGCCTGTTAAAGGCCTTTGCCCCGATGTTCTGGTTGAGATTACAGGATCCGATTTCTTTACTGTAGCTGGAAGAATTCTTAACTCTTACAGTTCTAGAGCCATTGCTGCTGTTTTGCTGTTCGTTTCGGTCTGCAGCCACATTAATGACACTCTCCTGCTGCGTCTCAATGGGAAAAATAAAGAGTTTTTTTATTCATATGTAGTCCAAGCACATCTGCAGATATTAATGTCTTTAACATCACATTGGAAAACACAGTGGCCCACCTGGAGATCGGAATTGCAGGCATGAACACGACTGCTACGACTGCAACATATACAGGTGTGTGCAAAAGTTTGGGCACCCCTAGTAAAATTACATTTTGTTGATTTTCAAAGTGAATTACAGAACATTTTCTGTTTTGTATTCTGTTAGTTTATGTTAAACTCAAAATAAACAGA
The DNA here is from genome assembly GCA_037974445.1 of Brycinus macrolepidotus. NCBI lineage: Eukaryota > Metazoa > Chordata > Actinopteri > Characiformes > Alestidae > Brycinus > Brycinus macrolepidotus. Next base: position 2,906,433 of record JBBPCZ010000017.1, on the reverse strand, counting down.
AATCATGCACTAAAAGGAGCCGAAAATGTCAGATATTTAAGGGTGTTCTCTGCAGAGGATGTGATTTTCACTGTCATTTGAGTAGTCAAAGCAAGTAATTTGGATAGTCAAACCTTTGCGCATGCCTTTGTGTGTATTTAGTACATAGTCCATCCCTGTGCTTGGATTATTATGGTTTTTATTTTTATCTTTTCCTTTCCTCGAACACTAAATTATAGTAACAATAGTAATACTGTAATTATAGTAGGGTCCATTTGAGGAAAGTGGAATCAGCATCGAAGATTTTGTGAAAAAAGAAAAAAAAAAAGGGGGGGGGTGTCTCAATAGTAGTCTGTTTTTCAAAGATGCGATTCTGGATTTGAATGGTCTGGAAGTAGACTGAGCTGGGGGCTGTGGACACCTTGGTTCTGTCATTCCAGTTGAGTAATTTTGTCTTTCTGGCAGTGATTAACCTCTGGTTATGAAGGTTATCTACAGGAAGCTCTGCACTCCTGCTGCTTCAGGGCTGGATGGGCCAGCAGTATGGAAGTACTGAAGAAAACAGCTGTCTGAGAACAGGAGAAAGAACATGTGAAGTTATTTGTTGGCCGTGTAATGGCTCTGTTTTGGGACCAAAAACCGTGGTTCATCACCGCGCATGTAATGTGAACTGCAGATATTTTTTTGGGCTCGCTGAGAGAGCGTGCTGCATCATGTTCAGTAAACTGACAAGTCAAGTCAAGTAGGTGTTTTTTGTCATTTCAACCATATACACAGTACGCAGTGAAACCAAACAACGTTCCTCCAGGATCATATGGTACAACACAAAGAACAAAAACAGAAACAACACAAGACTACATAAGTGTGGGCAGGACAGGACTAAAGAGAGAGCGCTAAAAACCCCAGTAATTTACGGGACAAACAACATACAGGAGCTGTAACAGAACTAGTGTTCGGGAATACAGTATTATGATATACTGTATTCTAACAGCAAAGTCATTAAGTGTGCAAAAATAATTGTGCAAAATTAATTATATAAAAATAACTTGTCTACCTCAATCTTTGCACTTTTTGCGCACTGCTCCTATCGCATCAGACCACACAGAATGTATTTGGATTCAGACCAATATTATTAAAAAAGTATTTCTAGGATTATTAAATAATAATGAACAGTTGATTTACATTCTGTATTTATTTGTTTCATTAACAAAAAGCAAAAAATATTTTTCCACAAAACAAGACGGTTCCCACAACCATAAATATTTAATTAAATGCGAATCATAAAACCCGTCCTCAACCTCCAAACACAAATGTGGCATAGAATCCACCCAACATGTTGCAGGGAGAAATCATGCCTATAAAATATCAGTCTGCTGATAACTGCAGCTCCTAAGGGTTAATATGGTCCTTTATCACGATGCCCTTGTCCCTTTTACTGTACCTTCCATTATTCAGGGGAATGAAGGAAGATCTGCTGTCATGTGAGAAGGTAAGAGCTTTTTTCAAAAAATAACACCATGCATTAATGGGAGGTAAAAAAAAATATCTCTGTGTTATTTTTGGGAATGTGATATTGGCTCTCGCATGTACCGGCTCGCAAGTGTTTGGGAGCGCTCCCTGCAGGGCCCCGGTCGCAGTATTGCAGTGTAACCGAAATCCAATCCGGAAGACAGTACGTCCACTCCCCTCCACTCGTCTCCGCTCCTGCCCTCCCGAGCCCCCCCTCAATCCATCCCTCCATCCTTCTTCCCTTATTAGCTCCTCAGATCAATAGATCACTTCCTCTCAGCTTGCTCAAAGAAAAACAAGAGTTTAAAAGTCGGCGGTGGTCGTATTTCCTTACCGGATGCGGATATGCCCAACCACACCATGCACACACACACACACACACACACACACAAATGAATGGAACAAGGAAGAATGGCTGGTCAATATAACTGTACCAGTACTTTGGTTAATTGTTGAAGTATGATTCCATTTTCACAGATTTATCTTATTACTTTGATAATTGGATGCAATACCCGCTTTACACCTACAGATGGCAGTAATTATGAAATGACATGAATATTATATATCACAGGGGTTTTAGAATGACACAAAATCAAGTTTACAAAATGTCCCTTTTATACCCGCTATAGTTGATGAGACCAAATTTTGCTTCATTAGTTTAGATCTGCAGTTGTGAGTTAATTGTCAATATTCTACCAAATTGTTTCCATAAAAACATCCCCAAAACTTCTCTCAATTCGCTCAAACCACATCCATCTCTTCATTAAGGTGGTGCAGACTTTCTGAAGTGGTTTGGGGCACAGTATAACATACTGTGAGCTAGAAACCCTGACAGAACTTCACACTGTAGCGAAATGCTGTAGGTAGCCACTTTAGACAACTGGGTCTGTTTTCACGAACCAACTCAGGGGTCAGAATGCTGATATAGAATCAGCTTTTGTGACAAAGACAATCTTAAATACAGAGGAATCTGATCCAAGATTAGTCCTTATGACTACCAGGCCTGATGTTGTCAGAAATGGCTGATGTTATAATGTATGTCAATCAGCCCTTTAAATATGAAACCGTAATTGCATAGATAACAGAAAAAACACAATTTATGTTGGACATTATTGCTTCTTGTGTGCAGTGGGTTTACATTTTTTTACTATTATGAGTAGACACCTTAAAGACAAGGTAAATTTACTTTTTTGTTGTATGCACCAACTGCAGGAGTGAAAGTCAAGGTTCGTCCCACTCACCAATCTTCGTGTGCTCATACCGGTCGTCCTGTGAGCTATGTGGCAATACCCAGCACTGCTAGTCAGCCAATTTACTGACATCTCAATAAACATGAAGGATTTCAGTGGGTTATTGGACCCATTAGCACATAGCAAAATTAGCTTACTGTGCTAATACAGGGTTACTATATGTGACTTGTGTGAATCTTCCCTGACTCGGCGATTGGTAACGTAGCACCATTCATCTTTGGAGACCCTCAACATTCAATTACCTCCTGAGCAGCAGAGTGGATCAATAAAACAGCCTGACCTCCATTCAGCCTCAGGGCTCCCACGTTGTGTTAGGTCCTGACCCCTGCTCACCCGCTAAGCACTTGATCAGCCTTTCTGTCTCGGTTTCGTTCTCTTTAACTCTCTATATTTCACCTCCTTCACCTTTGGAGCGGACTGCAATCTGACCCTTGCAGCTAAACTGCATTTACAATGATTTTCACTGCAGACATAAGCTTATAGCACATGTCAAATGATGTCCAGCCCTTTGTGTGTGTGTGTGTGTGTTTGTGTAATAGAGAAAGAGATTTCCCTGGCGACATGAGAGTTTCAGACACAGGTTAAAGTGTCTGAGTGTGTGAGTTGATCTGCATTGTCTAGCTAACCAGCAAGGTCACCCAGGCCACAGGCTTGATAGTCAGCTTTTTGTTGAAACGTGACCTGTGCTTTGTCCATTAAATGTCTGCACATAGCCGAGCAAGTGTAGCCAGTAAAAACACAACAACTTCCAATAAGCTACTACAAAAAGACCTGTTTACTAGCACTGAGTCATTCACGCGGACTTGAAGATATCCTAATGGCCTCGGAAATGCTCGTAGCTTCTTAACATCAACTGTAAATCCGTCTCTCCATTTTCAGAGATGGATTCATCTGTAATGAGACGGATCGCTTTCTGGTAAACGCTTTGCGTAGTTATATGCCTTTGCCCTTGCGTCACAACAAAGCTCCGATTCCCGGTTCTGTTTGCTCAGATGTCGCTATGGCTAATGCATCAGCTCTTCACCGGCATCCTTCATCTCCCTGACGCCTTCCTTTGCAAGGTGGTCAACTTTTTCAAACGTTTTCAAACTTAGGGATCATCATAAACTTGCCTCCAATTATTAGGTGAGGACTTTCGTGGTTTCTGACACTGTTCGACACTGTCATGTGTGCAAGTGTGGACAAACTTTGGGCTTCAAGTTGGCTACCACTGATGTTTTTAATGTGACTGTCGAGTTTCGGGGTTTATCCTAAAAATGATAAAATGATAGCAAGGTGACTGCATCTTGTGGGACGGTTCCAAAAGTCCAATTTTAATTCGAAAATGTATTTGTTTTTATTTATTTATTTATTTATTTTTAAATCCCATGACTGCCAGTTTCACCAGTGAGGTACCCTTGAGCAAGGTACCGTCTCTGCACATTGCTCCCCGTTGGTTGCAGCCCACTGCTTCACTTTGTGAATGGGTTAAATACAGAGAAAGAATTTCAGATTGTTCAGTCTGTGTGCTGTGGTGTGTAAGTAAAGGGCCACTTTACTTAAAAACACCTGAACAGCAGCATGACCACTACAGGGTTTAATGTGTAGTCCCCTTTGTTTATTAGTGTTCAGAGACTGTGAAGGTTTTCAGTGTTTTCTGACCAATGTCTTTCTTGCAGTTTTCATTTTTCTGTGTTTCAAGATATCTTATGGGTCAGTCCTACAGTATGTGAGATCATGTCTAAAGTATTTATGTATTATCTTTGGCTTTGCATCAGAACACCTACATTTCAAAGCAGAATGGATCTTGAGGTTGTCAGGATTGCAGACAGTCTGTGTTTATGGGGATATTGTGTTGTTACCTGATGACAGGATGGTCCCGAGGGAAGCTCAGGCAAAACAAGCTCTCAGGATTATCGCTGACTGGAGCCTAAGGAATGTTTTCTTGTTACTGTCACTGTCATCACGTCCTTAAAGAGGGACTGACATGACGGTCAGTTTTGTTTTAGGGTTGACGAGAAGTGTTACCAAAGTTTCAGCGCCATGTTTGGATATTAGTGTTAGGTTTGTGTCCACAGAACTTATGCTATTCTGTTGTTTCACTTTTTTCTTTTCGGATGAGAGCTAAATAAAATTAAATGAATGCATCTTCATATCACTGCAGTCAGTATTCTGTTCCTTTTACTGCTGAATTAGCCTTTCTAATTCTTTTTTCATAGTAGTGGTTCTGAGAGGACTTTTGGTCTTTCAGGTCATTGCCCGTACTGTCTGTGTGCTTGTGTGTGTGTGACTATGTGTGTATGTTTTCTTTTTTGCAGGGATAAAATGTCCCTAGAGTGACGAAAACATGAATATTTTGAGGTTGTGGAGACATCTGGTTGCTCATTGTGAGAAAAATATATATTTATAACTCATACTTCATCTCTCTGTGTGTTAACATTTCCTGATGATTAGCCCAAAAGGACATAACCATTAAAAACCAATAACATTAATTAATTTTGCCTACACTTACATATATAGAAGCAGATGTTTTCACAAAACAAAACAGCTGAAATGCTTCTTTTTCTTCTAAGTGGTTATGGTTCGCGTGAGGCTTAGGTTTAGGATTGTTGTACCAAACTCAGTGTGGGACCTTACAAGTATAGGATTACTTAACTGTGTGTGAAAGACAGTCGCTGTATTGTTTTTGTTCCTCTGTTCCAAGAACAGCTGAAAGAATTTCTCACATTATTTTACTCCTCCAGTCATGACCGGTTCCAGTCACAGAAACAAAGATCTATTACAGAGAAATACTGAAAATGTTGCAACATCACCCTTTCCTTTCCCTTTAACCATGAATGAATGACTCACACATTCAGACTGCAGTGTTGTTATATGGTAGCCGGTTTTCCTAAAAACGACAGAGGACCAACGCCCACAGAGTTTCACGTCTTTCATTAATACCCAAATGCAGAATGTGAGGTGATAGTTGGAATCCAGCGGGACACAGTCTTCAGAGATCTATACCAGTACATTTACATTTTCTATTAAATTGCAAATAAAAAATAACTTTATACATCCAGAGAGGGGAGGACATTCAGTTGCTTCCATGTTACAAAATATCACATCATCAGACTTTCAAAGTAAATAAATGAAAAATAAGTATAGGTGTAAGTATACATACATATGTGTATTTACACAAAATACTTTGGAGAGGGAAAAAAATGAAAATAATCCATTTAATTCAATATTTCGACAAAATCATGTCTCATAGGTTTCACACACTGTAACCCATTTCTCCCAGTGTCGAACAAAAATGTCCATATTTAAGTTTATAGAGAAGGTAACCTTTTCTGTCCCATAGATCTCCATTAATACATCTATCCAGGTGTTTATGATGGGTCCAACAGATATTATCCATCTTTTGGTCAGAGTTTTCCTGCTGCTGGCTCAGGCCTGGATTCTGTAAAGCTGCTTTGTGACAACATTAGTTGTAAAAAGCGCTATAGAAATAAAATTGAATTGAACAGAATTGAATATACACCATAAATATCAATCAGTATCTTTTGTTTCTGGAGAGATGTAGCCTAAATAAACTGTTTTAAAATCAAGTGATATCTATTTCAGTATAATGCTAAAAATATTAGAGATGTGTGTGGATGTTGAGGAGGGATTGCTCTCAAAAATAAAGAGAAATTGGTGGGTTTTTATAGTTGATAAAATGAAGGGCTGCCTCAGATAAGCTAATAAGCTAAGCTAACATGCTTATGGTCGGTGCTGATGTGATCCTGAAGACTTGTTTCCCCCTCAGTGGGTGGTGTGCCAACATGTTAATAATTCAGAGGAAAATATTTTTTCTAACTTGCTGACATCAGGTCTTTTTCAACTTTTTCAGTATAATTATCAATAAAGCCCTGCTGTCTGTCATGTCCCTAACAACACGTCCTTGGCAACGTCCTCTTGTTTCATAGTGGTAGAGGATAATTTAATAAATTTACTTAAATTTGAGCAAAAGCATTGTGGTAAAAGATAAAATCTGGATTTTCTGAGCTGTTGGCCAGTTCTCTGTGTTCCCATGGTAAAAGGAATACCTGAAAAGTGATTTCAATATTAAAATACTGGCCCCTCAACCAAGTACTTGAATATCCATGCATATCCCTAATATTTATAGCATTATACTAATATAGAAATACTTTGTTTTTTAAGTGACTTCACCATCCTTTCACCATGAAAATCTGTACAATCTGACTTCAGAATTTGCCCACCTCAGCCTCACTTTGGATTTCAGAATGGGCGGTCCTGTGAAATGAGCCAGTTTGATTTGATTTTAGTTCTTTTATGGGCAGAATACAGTGTCAGCCTATTTGACTGAAAGTGTAGAAAGCTAGAGTATTGAATTGTTTGTCTCAGTGTAGAATTGAAAAGCAATGGCGACATTCTCTGTGAAATTAGGTCGGCTTTGAGACTAGTGTGCTCCAGCCGGACTCCCCTGACTGATTACTGCCATAACTCATCCCTTCCATCCAGTACAACAGACAGAGGACAGATTCTGTGTGTGGGATTTTGGTTACTTAAGATATTTCCACTGTCTGCACATGTTTTTTCCTCTTCACTTCATGATGTTTGCAATACAGTGATTTCAAAAGGACATTTGTACCATCATGTGGGACGAGCCTTTTCCGCTGCTGCTCCTGCTACTGTTTGACTAAGTTTTGAACTAGTGCTGAAAACAAGACTTATCAGATGGGCTAGGCAATGTGCAAGGCATTAAAAGACCATTCCAGGAAGGTTCATTAGGTCACTGAGATGAAGAAAAAAGAAAGATCTCTCTTTTTGTTCTAAAAGATGCTATCGGCCAAGCAATTTGTGAGTCTTGGGACGTCGCATATGGACCCAGAGTGCCTCTTTCCTTCTTTTCAGCTAGCCTCCTTTTTCTAAATGGAACAAATCCCAATGTTCAAGTGTCCCAAAGCAGCTTTATGGAAATGTGTGTTCAGACCCCTAACATGCAAGCCAAAGGCAACAGTGGCAGAAAAAATCTCTAAGAACTTGAGGAGGAAACAGTAGAAAGACATGGCAGATAGAACACTATAACAGCAAACTGTCGGAAGAAGACCACCAGTGGACCACCAGTTATTTACACAGGATGTCAGATATGAGAACATTGTAGGAACTAAGTTCTGTGTGAGGACTGAACGCGTAATAAAGCCAAAGTAGCTAGTTGTACTCGATGAGCTCATGCCTACAGGTCACATTTGTTTTCTTTTTTTTTTTTTTTTACGTTTTTCAAGCACGTAAGCATTCTATGGTGAAGCAGAAACTGTCCACAGACTTCCTTGATCTATTTTTAAAGAAAAAAATCAAACAAAATGAAAGAAGCCTTCTCAGTGTCTAGCATTCACAATGACTAACATTCATAATGACTAGTATTCATAGTGATTACCAGCCATACCTCTAGTCACTGTAGCAGCAGGAGAGCTCCCCCAGGGCCCGTGCTGTTCTGTTCAGTGAATAGTAAACAGCTGTATCATAAGAGGATGACAAAAAAGCTCAAGTCATTTTATTTTATAGGGCATTTAAGAGCCTCTTTAAACCTTTATCTGCTCTCTTTCTTCTTCATTTGCTCACCCTCAGGGCCATCTTCAGTCATTAGCAACGATGACGACTCGGCGAGCCCTCTCCACCACGTGTCCAACGGCTCCAACACGCCGTCGTCCTCAGACATGAACACAGATGCCGTCATCATCGGTATGACCAAAATCCCAGTGATCGAGAACCCCCAGTACTTCCGCAGCACCAGCAGCCTGCTAAAGTCGGACACCTGTGAGTATTAATGGGTATTTTAACTTCTTATGTTTGCACAGTTCAAAGCACTGGAACATCACACCTGTTTTATACTGTTGTGAATCAACAACAAAAGCTCTTACATGAACCTGTTGTGAGCAGCTGGCATTACAGGTCCTCCATTCCTGACCAGATGGTGGGTTTATGGAATTTTATTTGTGTTAGGAGTGTTTGTGTTTAAATGCAAATGGCCTTTTGAATGGTTACTAAGTCATGCACCTTTAAACTGAGTTTGTCTTGTTTTTGGTGGAAATATTCTCACATACAGCATTATTTAGATTTGTAAAATGACCATATAATCCACAGTTACTTTTACAGTAGGCCTACACATGCCTGACAAATGCAAAGGGGGGTTTAGATATCAGTGCATTGGAATAACCCCTCTCTTGTGAGTCTGTCGGTCTGCCTCTCACTGTCCACATTATGTCTCTGTGTTCTGTTCATGTCTGCATATATATAGCGATCAGAAAGTATACACAGATACACGCACGTGCACACACACACACACACACACACACACACACACACACACACACACCCTCTTTATGTCCTCATATTTCACATCCCTCTCTACTAGCCTCTCTCTTCCTCCACCTCTCTGTCTCTCTGTACTTTCTTTGCCACTCTGGTTCCTTTTAATATTGGGTTATGGTGTGCAGTGAGTTACTGGAGATCGATGCAGCCTCATCATCTAGGCCTCGCTAATGTAATCGGCTGACTGGCTAGTTTTTCTTCAAAAGCATTTCTTAATCACATCAGGGATAAATCTTGGAGCACTGTGTTCTCTTTCTCCCTCTCTCTCTCTCTCTCTCTCTCTCTCTCTATGTATCTCTCTATCTCTCTCTCTCTCCCTAGCACAGCACAGTAAACGGTTGATTAATCTCCTCTTATCTCCACGCTGTCCTCACTCCGTTAGGGGACATCTGAGTTCAGTTAACACTAAGTGGCATTTTTCGTTCGTCCCAAACCCGAGAACTGCACATTTATATGCACCTCATTATGGTAGTGGGCAAAAATTTATATCATGGTATGATGGTTTCATTATATTTCACAGTATAGTGTGTGTGTATTAATTATATTTATCTTATTAATTGTAAGCACTTATATATTATTAAAATTAACCCGAATAAGATCAAGGTGAGTACATATGGAATGGAGTGGCTTCTTTAGACCCAGCTAAGATGCTGTTGAATGTTGGTCCAAATCTATTAAGTTATTGTCTCTCACATGTGTGTCCAAGACACTGACACAATTTACAACTGTCAGACAGCGCTGGAATTTGGTAAATATTACAGCTAATT
>JBBPCZ010000017.1:2811725-2850396 GCA_037974445.1 Brycinus macrolepidotus | reverse complement strand
CATCCACCCAGCCGCTTCGTCTGCGCCCACTGGAAATGGAAAATTCCAGCTCTGACAACTAAAACTGGACTGAAAATAAGACTTGTTCATAGTGTGTGTGCACATACTTGTTCACAGTGTGTGTTTTCCTCTCATTAAAAGTGCTGTGTGTCTATTTTTTAGTAATTTTTCGATTTTTTGCGGCGACCTGGAACGGATTACACGATTTCCCATTGAAGTCTATGTGAAATTGTGTTTCTCATAACGAACGGTACCACTGTATATATATATATATATATATATATATATACACACGTATATATATATATATATAACATGACTACAATTATCTGTACGTTTAATCACTGCAGTGTACAAAATTATGTAATACACAATTAGTGTATTAATATATGAATTAAACTAATGCCTTATCTAAAATCTTCACTATTCTGCACCATATGATTACACAACGTTTCATCTAAACAAGCATCCTTTTCATATTCCACACTACTATTTAGCATGATTGCACAGTCAGCATCATGATAAACTAATAATATGCTACAGAGATCCAAAATTCAATAGATGAGAATGAGGTCCCCCTGGGCTACCTACTTGATTTCAACAACGCTGCCAAAGTATCAAAGGCCACCCTGTGAAATTAAAGTGAAAAAATAGTACATTCAGTGTTTAAGAAGAAGTACTAAAATGGGCAATGTGGTTAGTATCATTCTTAGAAGTAGAAAAAGCCAGTGGGTTTATCTTTAGAACACCGAGTCCACAAGACCGAGGCTCATACATACTTCAGGAGCGTGGTGTTCTTCTTGCTGTAGGGTCCAACGACTTTGAACAGCAGCTCCACAACTCCACTCTTCCCCAGCGATACAGCGTTCACCGCTACACAGCCACGATAAAGAGTCAATCAAGTTTTAGAACACAATCACATGCTAACCATTCACAATTAAAACTAAAAACCTTCATCAGCGGTGTCAAATCTTATCCACAAAGGGACGGTGTGGCTGTAGGATTTTATTCCAAACAAGCAGTAGCTCATCTGATCAACCATTTAAGACTGAAACCAACCGGAGTCAGGTGTTAATCAAAACCTGCAGTCACAACGGCCCTACGGTGATATGAAGAGAAACATGTTCTCTAAATATGTATGTATTTTACAAAGACTTACACTACTGTCCAGAAGTTTGGCCTCACCCTCGGATTAAAAAAAAAAAAAAAAACGATACACCGCTCTTTCAAAATTTTATCACACAAAATACTTAAAACAAATGTAATTGACTGGTTTCCAATATGGCATAGTCTGTAGTAATACACTGTTTAGCCATCAAGGCTCAAACTATTGGTTCTGAAGAGACATATCAGGTCTGTCTTTAGTTCACTTTGTGTTGAATCACGAAAAAGAAAAGTATCACTCAATTCTTCAACATCACACAATTCCTTCTGGTTTATGTATCATTGGACAAACAGTATAATGATCCCAAGTGTTCTGCAAAATTGCACCAAAATTTAATCCCGTCCAAAGAAAAGTAAAAAGTTTTGCGAACTGGGTCTTGGCCTCCCCGGTCTCCAGATCTTTCTCTCCCTGAGCTCGCATAGGACGAGCTGGAATAGCAAGTCTGAAATGAGGGTCCAGGAAATGAGACAGAACTGTTTGCATGTTGAAAAGGTGCTGGGAGGGTTTGGACACAAGTTATTTTCAAATATTCCTAGAAAGGATGCCATGAATCTGTGCTGCTGTAATAAAGTCAAGGGGGGTTATTTTGATGAAACTCGTACATAACCTTTCACATCCTATGTACTTATGTAAATTGCACTTACAGTGTGTATTGTTGCATTACACTTCAAAACTAGTCAGTTACATTTAAGTATTTGAAAGAGCAGCATGTTGTCTGTTTTTTTTTTTTTTTTAATCCGAGAGTGGGCCCAAACTTCTGGCCTGTAGCGTATATATCAAAAATCATAATTGCAATAACAACTGGATTTTTTTCCCCAAGAGGCTGACCATATTTACTTTCAATACTTATTCTATATTTTTTTGAAAATCCAGAAAGTAGCAACGTTCTGCACCTTAAAAGTACCAAAGAAGTCCATCAGTGCTTAGTTCACTACTTCCTGTCTGGCATAATTCACCTCACCAATATCATGACAGCACAAGTTTAAAACGTATTACATTATGTTACATATTAAAATAAAAATGTTGCAGAAGCAAAGTACTGTCAGAACAATAAACTTGTAACTTAATGTTTTTTTTTTTTTGTTTTTTTTTACATACTTTGAGCTACCATTTGTAGTAGTTCATTACAGGATGATTGGACCAATATAAATGGTCAAAATTAACTTCAAAGTCATGTTCCGTTAATCGAAACAAGGGGTTAAAAGGTCTTCCTTCTCCTGTAGGGTTACTCCTTTGGAGATTTTGAGTGAGGAATCACCTGAAGACAAATAAACTGTTTCGTTACATTTCACAGGCGTGGCTTGTTTTCCGAACGTGTTTATATACTGTTGTACTCACAGTTGGTGGAGTAGACTCGCAGCACCTGTAAACACGGCAGCAGGAGTTTGTGGTTCTGCAGGTTCTGTTTCAGCAGATTCACCGTCACGTTCAGAGCCCCGTTCAGACGTGCTTTTATTCCAAATTTCCTGTCTGTATTGGCAGGGAGCAAGAATGTATAATAATAATAATAATAATAATAATAATAATAATAATAATATGCATTTCATAACAGTGTTCTAACAATAATAAAAATAAGAATAATTAGAGATTTCACCTTTTCCAATAGCCCTTTTTTGTTATTGATACAGATCCTCAAACCTTTAATAACAATCTGATGATAAAGGTTTCATATTTTTTCTTTAAAAACCAACTATGGTCTTGGACTAAACTGAAATACCAGTAGTTAATCTCCACTAATCTAGGCTTAATCTGCGTCTGAGAAATTACTCCAAATTACTCTTCCATAATCCACAACCCATAATGACATCAAAAAAGTTATTTATTTATTCATTTGATTTCTTTTTATTCATTTTTATGTCAGCTTGGCTCATGAAAGACATTTTTTTCTATTCTTTTGATGTCATTATGGTTTATGAAAGGCATTATGGACTAATCTTCCAAACCCAGATTAAGCTATAATGACATCAAAAGAACAACTGAGTATTTATTTTATTTTATTCATCAATTGATTTCTTTATTTTTTCATTTTATTTCTATTTTACTAAAGTCTTCTGATGTAATTATTTAATGGCTTAATTTGGGTCTAGTAAATTAGTCCATAGTGTCTTTTATAAGACACAATGACATCAAAAGAATTGAATAAAACAGAAATAAAATGGAAAAAAAAAAGAAATCAATTGATTAATGAATAACTGAGCATTCATAGCTGAATCATTAACTAATACGTTTACGTTTACGTTTACGGCATTTAGCAGACGCTCTTATCCAGAGTGACGTACATCAGTGCTTAAGTAATCCACATCTGTTCTTCATACCTGTAAAGCTACACTTAAATCAACATCTGCTTTGACTAAGTTACTGTTAGCTAAGTTGCACACCTTAACAAACCCTGACAATAAACCCTAATAGGGGGAGAGAGATTAGCATGTTCTATGGGAGTGTGTTTTTTTACCTTTAGGCCCAACTTTGGCCAGTATAGAGTGTAACTGGAGCATGAGCTCTTCACTGGGAGATGTTTCTTTGCCAGATTGGACGAGTAACTGCAGAAGGACGGGTGTTCCTCCTTTAGACACAAATACTCCAACCCTGCGGCCGCCGCCTACAACACCAAAAACAACACACACCATTCAGCGGAGATAAAGCACTACTTCAGTTACCTGCCCAAGGTCAGCTTGTTGATTGTTTTATCTCTTCTTGTCTAATTATTCTTCCAGGGGGTAAATCCTAAACTCTGCTTTTACACACTTTCAACTATAACCATAAAAAACAGACCAATCACATAGTTTGTGCTTCTTAGAAAAATAGCTCACTTGCATTTTCTCCAAAACACATTTTTTCCCCAAACTTGTGCACTGTTTCAAGCTAAAGCTACCAAATTTGCCGTAGAGGTTCTCAGCACTGAGGCAAAATATTCCATCGCTTTTCACACATTTATCCCTCATTTATCCCCTCTTTTCATCCCTCACTTTAATTCATAGATGCTCCTATCTTAAAACATACGCAACTTTGCTTTTCTACATTCCTCCTAATCCCCTTTTCATCCCTCTATCACTCCATAAAAGCCCAATCTAATAAATCTGTAGTTCACAAGAATTACATATCTAATATTGCTATATAGTCTCTATATTGTCCTTCCATAGAAAATAACTGATTTTGGCATTTGCTCTAACTTTACATGTTATGTGTTCTAAGAGCTTTAGACTTTTAGACTTTGCACAGCTGCACATTCTGTACTGAGAACTGAATACTGACATCCCAAAAATAAGCTCAATAAATAATAATGTTTTATTTTGACTGTTCATGATTCCATGAACACACAACAATGTATTTGGCAAAAAAATGACCCTGCAGCAAATTCACATGGTAAATCAGACAATTTACCAAACGAGAAAAAAATGTAACTGTTAATTAAGTCCTATGCAATGTCCCCTGCATTGCAGACCACACTATCTAATACAAATATTACTTAAAGCTAATTCCAAATTCATAACACTAACTCTTTAATACTAATAATACTAACAAAACCCTATTTTATTCATTGTTTTTCCCCTGACACAGAAAAGCATAGTCTTGGACTAAACTGCAGTATCAATTGTAAATCAGCACTTTTTCATAGTCTAGGCTTAGTCTAATCTGGGTCTGGGAAATCAGTCCACCATTCATAAGTAACAATAACATCCTAAGAATAGAATAAAATGGAAATAAAACTGAAAGTGAATAAGAAAAGTAATGAAAAATCAATCAACTGATGAATCAGTAACCAATTTTTTAACTTTCTACAACTGCATAGTTACATACTGATATACAACAAAAAAAAACTAAATAAATAAAGCAGTTTTTCTTTTGGCTTTGTGTCTCGTGACCGCACAACAATGTTCTTGCAGGAAAAAAACAGCAGACTTACATGGAAGCCAGAAAAAAACAGACCGGTCACTAAAACCAGCAAAACCTGTATTATGAATGAAATGCCAATCCAATAGTTTGTCATTTTATTTGCATGTTACATAATGCATGTGCTCTTTTTTCTAGCTCTTTGTCCTGTCTGCACTTGTCTTGTGTTCAGTTCTGTTCTGTTCTTGTGTTGCACCATGGTCCTGGAGGCACATTGTTTCGTTTCACTATGCACTGTGTGTATATGGCAGAAATGACAATAAGACCTACTTGACTTGACTTGAAGCTGCACATATAATACCTCAAAGGCAGCAAGGTCATTCAGAGACAAGAGTTAAAACAGCCCTGGTAAATCTGTCAGACACAGAAACTCACCCACTGTCAGCAGCTCATTCAGAATACACAGGATGTTCAGAATCGTCTGCAAGTCTCGCGTGTTCTGCACAAGAATAAATGTGTTACAACATGAGCCCAGCAACGCGCTCATAGTACAGGAAACCAATCACGGTAAGACAAAGACATTTTAGAGCCTTGAACTCAGCAGAAGGCACTTACCTCTAGAGAAGAGAGAATGACCTCCATCCCACTGGAGCCTTTAGTCATCATCTCCTTACGGGTCTTCTCTGAAACACAACAGCAAGAAGACATCAGTTCTGATCATCTGCTGGTCACATCTTAATCTCAATGACATTTCTGCAGTTAAACATAACATTAATCAATGCACAAGCAGTCAAAGCAGTGATTCAACCAGCAGCGAGTGGATCTTGTTCACGTTGATGTGGTATTTTTCTGTAATGCGGAGCTTAACTATTAAAGGAATAGATCAGTGAGAAAGTCAAATTTATGCAAATTTCCCCCTGCCATGCCATTTACCTTTACCGTCATGTCTGGCATAAGATGTACTGCTATCTATAAATATGGACAAACGTCTAGACAAAATACAGGCATGAACATGACTGCCAACTATTTTTTGACATGCAACATTCTTTTATATATTTTATAGGTGACAGAGCCATTAGAGCACCATTTAAATTTCGCATTAAAAGACAAACTATTTCTGGATCTTGTCCATTCACGTTTAAAAGACAAGTGTAATCATGTGATCAGAATGTGTTCGGATCCAGCTGTGCCAGATCTGTTAGTGTGTGTAAACGCAATGAGGTTAACTTTGCTACAGTGATGGTCTAACGTCCCGCTCAATTTCACAACTTTCAGTATCAGTCCAGCCTGATTTTCCAGTGTCTGCAAACCTAAAAGCTGAAAATCCACTTGCCATCTGTGAAGGATCATGAATTGCTCCACAACTGGGGGACATATGTTTCCCCTTCTCTTTTCGAATATATGTAATAAATTTAGCTGTCGGATACACTTAAAGCTTAAAATTTTGACTCTTTTGTTTGGTTTCAGTTAATCATGCTATGTCATGCTACTTATGCACACTCACTGCACTGTAATAAATTGTTGCCAGTCCTTCTTCTTTCCGCTTATCATCATATCTACCATAACTAGGTATTTTACAAGTATATTTACAGCAACATGCAGATCAGACTGTCAATGACAGACAATGGCAAGAAAAAGCTGTCACTGCAATAGTCAATAAAAGACCATCTCTGTACTCAGTATGTACTCAAAAAAGTTACTCCTGTTACTAATTTGTTTTGTGTTTCAATATTGACATAGTAAGCATTAGATCTGATGATACCAGCATGCTAACTCTAACTAAAGGCACATTTACCTACTTTTACGTCTGAATTGTTGCATGTAGGCTTTAGCCTTCTGGCGTGTGCCCCCATCCCCATTTGTCAGACCAGATTTGACCCCTGTATTTGGGGCAATGGTGTGAGACAATGCCAACTATCGTGTTATAAACTTTCATTACTTGTTAGATACACTGGGATTAGAAGTCTAAGCTCTAGAGCAAAACTAAAGAGCCAAACATGGGTCTGTCTTGGCTGATCAGTTACAGCTGGGATAAGGGGAAATTTGACTTGTCACATTTTTTTCATTTTGTACATTTCAAACCTGTGGTCAAGTTTCAGTCAAGAACTGTGTTCAGGGAACGGTCTTTCAAACCCAAGAGTCCAGTTGCATTCCTGCAAAGCCTTTCTCAATCATCCGAGCCGCTCTCCTGAGTTGGCTCTTGAACCAGAGGGGGATGAAAGCCCCTCGCCAGAGTGGTAGCCGCAAGTAAACATTTCTCATGTGCTGAGAGTCTGTCGGGCATGAGTGCTAAAAACAGAGTGCAAAACAAAGTGCCCTACACACAAGGTCAGAGCACAGGGTAAAAGGGCCTATAACACAAGTGGGATAAGCAGTGTAGTTATCTCAACTGGCTTCCTCGTGATCATACAGTGTTTTGTTCTTAATTTCATTCCGCTCTGACGGTTCAGAACCTGCACTGCTGTGCTTTGCTGTCTTTCTTACTTTAGATCTTTAACTTAGACCAGAAAGATATCATCTTAGACCAGAAAAAGAAGAACAGAGCCTTACAAATTGGTTAGTGATTGGTAGCTTTACTTCTACTTGAGTTAACTGTTCACTGAGGTAACCCGAGTTGAGTGTCATTCGAGAGTGTGTTTAGGCTCCTCTAAAACACCTCTAAGGATAAACTAGATGCTAACCATGTGTCCTTTTGATTTACACACAGAGGCAGTTTGTTGACATCTCTAGCACACGATGACAAGCACTATAAATAGTGCAAGGAGCACAATGGAAACGGCCTCCATTTCATCCCATCTCCACAGACACGACACTACAACAGAAACGTCCAACACAGCTCAGCTTCAAAACAACTCCAGGAACACAGCGCAAAGTGAATACTACTGACCAAAAAATGCTGAATATAAAAAACACAGAGAGAGAGAGAGAGAGAGAGAGAGAGAGAGAGTGTAACACACGGTCATGCACACATAGAGAGAGAAAGAGAGAGAGCTAAAGTGTGAGAGAAAGAGCGCAAGAGTTAGAGAAAGCAAGAGACGAAACAACAGAGACAGAGCGCAAAACAGGGAAAAAGAGGAGAAAGAGAAAAAAAATGTCAGAGAGAACAAGTGAGCAAGAGAGTGAAAAGGAGATGCCGCAAAAGAGAGAGAGGGGAGAGAGAATAAAAGAGAAACTGAGAGAGAAAGTGCAAATGAGTTAATAGGGAGAGAGAGTGAGCAAGTGTGAGAGAAACAGCACAAGAGAGAGGAAAGAGAGAATAGAGAGAGAGAGAGAGAGAGAGTGACAGTAAGAAATAGAGTCTTCTGCCTGGGTGAAATGAACAGGACATGGTTATGGTGCTGATGTACGGACATAAATAAAAACATGCTGTGCTAATGAAATGGCGAGAACACGGACGCTACACGAGCTGCTTCTTAAGATCATTCAATCCCCCTGCACCCGGTCACGCACGGAAAAACAGCACGCCGCGTTCCAGAGGACACAGCAGGAGTTCCAAGATGCAAATGAGTTGGAATTCATTACTGTATCATTCATGTGCATATGTATGTAAATATATACACACACACATGTAAATATATGAGTATATACATACATATTTGTGAAAAGAAAAAAAAAAAAAATATATATATATATATATATATATATATGTAGTTGTACTGACGAGTGCATATGGGCTGAGTTGAATAACATTTTCATACAAGACTGTATTACAGTTACTCTACTGTAAGAGAACACTGCAAAACATTTTTTCCTGGATTGTTGTAAATGCAGTCAAAACATTGTGCTATGTATGTGTATATGTTGTGTTTTGACTAATAAAAGCATGCTAGTTCACCTAAAACTACATTATCAGCTTCACGTAATGTTATATGGCCTTAAATGTAAGCAGCAGTCCTTTTACATGCAGTCATAAAAAGCAGCCAAACACTATAAAGTGAGGCCTTATTGATTTCTCGCAAGCCCATTTACACGTCAAACAGGCTGTATGTTAACGGTAATAAGATTCATGTCTGTTTCCTGCCGGAATGAGGAGGGCGAATGAGATGTTTGGGAAACCCATCGCCTCAGAGCTTACCCGGACTGCACGGAGGCCGAACCTGTCTGTCCTTCCTTCTACTGCTGCTGTAGTCCATCTTTACTTCGCACACATTCACACACACACACTGCACCTTCATCCACTGACATAACACTCACTAAAGCCACACTGGGGAAATTGTGCCCTGGACGTGGCCCCTCCCACTTGTACTAATTCCCACAGCCATGGTGACAGGTTAGAGTAATGATGGACACGCTGGACCAGGGATAGAGAGTATGACTGAAGAGCAGAAATCAGAGATACAGAGGGCAGGAGAGAGGGAGAGAGAGAGAGAGAGAGAGAGAAAGAGAGAGAGAGAAAGAGAGAAAGAGAGAGAGAAAGAGGGAGAGAGAAAGAGAGAGACAGACAGAGAGAGACAGACAGAGAGAGACAGACAGAGAGAGAGACAGAGAAATTGAGAGAGAGAGATAGAGAGAGGGAGGATATGAGAATATGGAACATTTCTAAATTCTCCCTCCAGCAGCTCTTATGTGGTTGGGTGGAGTTTGTGGGGGGGGGATTTCAGTCCACAGTGAAGGCATGAGGGTTTTGCGAGATATACAGTTACAGTTAGTCAGGTCAATGATTACGGGCTGTCTTAAGAGCTCCCCGCGGGGGTCAGAGAAGCAGGCCAGCAGCACCAGAGGACCATCTGAGCAGCTGCAGTTTACTTAGACTCAGTCCAAAGACTGATTTACGCCATGTTTAAGTAAATGGAATATTTCTGCTTTGCTATAACAATGGTTTTTAAAAAATGAAATGTACACAATTTTCCCTTAACCCAAATGTAGGCAATCAGTGTGTTTACATGTGCCCAGGTTAATGTAACGAAGAGTAGGGGTACACATTTGTTTTACTTTCCCTCTACCTTTTGTCCTATTTATTAATCGCCAATCCCACCACTGGCTAAAATAATTTGACAAACCAGTTTGGCTCATTAAAGAGAAAATAATGTTATTACTGTTATTTCAAAACAGTACTGAAGATGATGGCCCAGATTATCGCAGTGTACTGTTTAAAACAATAGAAGGAAGAATAATTCTTTACATAATGGGAGGAGGGATTAAATGAATTCCGATTTAAGCAGAAAGCAAGGCATGTATTGGCATGTGGTCACGTGAAATCTGAGTTTTTTTTATAAGCCTGAGAGCACTCTCACCTTGAGTCTGGATGAGGTGCAGGATTTTGCCGGTGACCTGCCTGACAGCGTCAGTGTCAGTGACCACAGCCTCTCCGTTCAGCCTCTCCAGCTGCCCCAGCAACATCAGCACCCGGGAACTACTGGGAATACTGCACAGACACAAAGACGGGAGTGCAAAGTTGCTTATACAGAGCCTTAGAGACATATTTTACATATAATTGTAACATATATAACAATTAATTCATTCTTAATTCATGACTAATTACTGTAGGTTTACGGTTTGATCATGAATGTTTATTAAATGAGGAAACTGAAGTTCTCTGCACTATTATGGTTCTAAAAAGTAGTATGTAAACATTGTCCAGGTTATAAAATGCGCTGCTCTATTCATAGACATTATACCATGGTCCCTATGTGGAAATTAAGCTGCAAAAACATCCAGTTTTGAATTGATTTTGGTGATGTCACAGAACTATCGTATTTACCCAGAGGTCATTCCATACCAACTCAATTAGACATCCCATGTTATGTACTTTCTTGAAAAAATTCTCGTGAAAAACTTTTGTTAAACTCATAGCACCTTGCTAAATCCACTATAGCGCAACTACTATAGTAAGTATATTAATACTTTTTAGTTACAAACTTTTGAAGTTTAAATGTAATAATTTTATCCATTCTTTGCAAGCCTCACGAATTGATCAGTTTTGCAGGTTTGGTTGAAACTTGTGCTGAACATCCAAAAAAAAAATCTAAATAATTTGCAGCATGCATTCACCATTCATAAGCTGTTTGATTCTCCATCAAAGAATAAAGTGCCACATAAAAAGTTAAAAAGTGTCACATTTTTTTCTAAATTTAGTTTCAGTGCTGAAAACCCACTTTCTTTTAACCTTTTTTTTATGGGAAAGTGTTAATGTCCACTGCTGATACAATAAAAAAAAGTAAAGATGTTATATTACTCCTACCTTTATTTAACACATTTTTGAAAGTAGCGCATTTTTCATAATTTTCACAGGCTGTAATATTACATTCACTGGTTTTATTTCATAGGTAGTAATTTTCTCAGCCTGTTTTTCACTGGGTTCAGGAACTGTGCAAGTTATAGCTCCAATGGTTTGGTTTGGTTTGCTGCATACCAAATAATGTCATCTTCTATGGGTCTGGACAAAATGGTAGTCATTTACATCATCTTGCATTTACATTTATGGCATTTGGCAGACGCCCTTATCCAGAGCGACGCACAATCATTAGTTACAGGGACAGTCCACCTGGAGACACTGAGGGTTAAGTGTCTTGCTCAAGGACACAATGGTAGAAAGTGGGGGTTTGAACCTGCGACTTTGTGGTCATCGGGTTCTCAGGCAAGTGTTTTACCCACTAGGCTACTACCACCCATCTTAGTTTCTAACTACCCCCCGAAACCTACTCAAATGGGATTAGCGTAGATGTGCTAGTGCACGATGACAATGAAAACACAGATGTTTTTGAGGTGGGCAAAAGTTACTGCACCACAGTCAAAGATTCAGGGAAACATGAATTTTATCTTTTAGTAAGAAAGTAAAGTAAGTAAGTAAGAAAAGTGGCATTTGGCTGACGCCCTTATCCAGAGCGACTTACAATCTTTAGTTACAGGGACAGTCCCCCTAGAGCAACTGAGGGTTAATTGTCGGGGGAGGGGCTTGGTCACTCTGCGACTTTGTGGTCATCGGGTTCACAGGCAAGTACCACCATCTTTTAAATAGTGTGGTGTCATAATTGTACCGAAAATGTCAAGGGACAGTAACTGACAAGATAAAAAAAGTATGCTTTTTAATTCACATCAACACATCAATGACAAATGTAGCCTGTTTGATGTTGTGGAATAAAGTCAGGTTGGAAAATGGTCACATCAAAAATTGAATTATAACCGTTTTGGGCACATAAACCCAAAGACCATTAGTAGAGCTTTGAAAAAACCAATGCAAGATATAAGTCAGTGTATGCTTATAATGATCTGTGGACATGCCTCTGTGTGTGCGCGTGTGTTTGTGTGTGTGTGTGCACCCACCCTTTCTCTGAAGCCATTTTGGGTTTATTCATTTCTTGTCACCCACATAGAGGTTAGTGCCACTGCAAAAGACACTTGACACTTATCACACTTGTCACTAACCAGGTCTCTGAACAAAACACAGGACATGAAATGACAACCAGAATTTCACACCAAAACATTTAATACATAGAACTGCCTGAATCTTTAAGAAATAGGAGAAATCCATCATAGAGAATATCATGCAGTATTTATTGATATTTACTGTCATCTCTTCTTGCAGGTCGTAAATCTGCAGACAGTTGTGTTGCTAGCTAGCTGCCTAGATTAGCCGGGTCAGTAGTGTATGGAAAATTACAATTTCAGAGCATTCACTGTTGATACATTAAACAATTCCTCTAAAAATCAAACGACTTTGGTAGGTTTTAATTTACCCTGACAGCTGTCATGATCATATAAGCTGGTTATTGTGAAGAGAACCCAACCTGTCACTGCCACCTGTCCTTGCTAGTGGCTAACGAGCTAGCAGACAAATACAACACCGTGTGGACAAAAAACTACAACAGCAGGAGTGTGAGAGTCTATTTACCGACCTTTAAGACATTGAAGAGCCGCTCCATCTGAGCACAATCTCTCCTTCTCTTACTCTCCCTGTTATCTTGCTTGCAACACCCTGTTGTTTTCATTTACAAACCATCTGACTGCCTAGCGTACCAGTTTACACTGATCGCGCAATCTACAATATACACTGACATACACTGAGTAGGAGGGATGATTTGAAGATCTGCAGTCAAATCACAAAGAAAGCCGTCTGGGAAACATAGGACTTCGGAGAACTGTACTTGACACTCTGAAAAACATTCATCATAAAAACGCATCGTGAGGTACCTCAACTAGTAACAAATGACACGGTTATTCGCGAGCGTCTTGCACAAAATGAGCGTAAGACAAAGCAAATCCGTGCATGTTTTTAAAACTTTGTTGGACTACAAATCCCATAATGCAGTTCGAGCATGAGGACATTCGTCAGTGCCAGTAGAAGTGGTCGATGAGTGGCTGCATCGAAGTAAAGCACTAAATTAGAAGGTATTCTGTCGATTTACTTTTTAATTTTGTTAATGGTAACTGGTAAGTAAACGAGTCGTTCATACGTTGATGTCTAGAATGAAAAAATGTGGTTATAATTCGTGGTGTTTGGTTGTTAGTCTGCATGTGGCAGGAGGCTGCTTGCTAGCTAACTAGCTAGCCACTGAATGTCACACACACACAAAACACACACACTCTCTCTCTCTCTCTCTCTCTCTCACACACACACACACACACACACGCACACACACACATACGCACACACACATGTGTCCAGTCATAGAATGACAAGACTAAAGGCAGTATTACATACATACACACACGCACGCGCACACACTCTCTCTATTATCCAGCTATGCGTCCAGTCATAGAATGACAAGACTAAAGAAGGTATTACACACACATTCACACACAAAAATACATATACACTCTCTCTCTCACACACATACACACACACACAGGCAGCTGTTTCATGTCACAGACTTACCGGATTCGACGGGTTTCTTTCGTTTAAATAAGATGCTTCAATACTGGATGTCGAAATGTTTATTGTAATTAACAAAAAATCTTCTAAACTGCTGTTTTATTTCCACCTATCTCAGTGCTTCAGCTGTGGGGTCTCCATCCCTGACTGGGCTGCTCAGCTCCTGAGCTGGGCTGGACTGCTGTCACTCATTTTCCTTCCCCTCCCCAGTAACATCACATAAATACTGGCAGAACCAGTCCACAGCTAGAGCACTGATCCATGACCAGGAGCAGTGGGTGCTGCCTACCAGGGCATTACTGAGGTCTGCCCTAACTTAAACCGGGGCATTTTTCAGACTTATGATTTCTGTTTCCTTTCTGGGTCCCTCTGACCACACATTGAGTTGTCCCACTGCACACCAAATTTGGCTGTTTTCAGCTCAATCTATTTAAAGACCCTTTGGCTTAATGCCATCGTCTATTCACATGACAGCCCACTCCAGCCCTCCAAATCTAGACCACTTCAGATATGACACTTTCATCTCTTTTCCCTTTCTTTTGACTTGTGTGTTCTTTTTGCTGTTGATTTCTTTGCCTTTGTGTGTCTGGTGTAAAATGAATTCAGAAACAGCTATTTTTCTGCACCTTTATAGTATTTTCATAGTTTGCTGATCTACGTGCATTAAACTTTAATAAAGAGTACGTATCAAAAGTACATCTGTAGTGTACAAAAGCTGTTACAATACACAAAACAGCTTCGTTTTATTAGTTTAAGCTTTTTTTCACAATTGTTTCGCTTGTAATTATAGTAACACCTTTCTGTTGTATTTACAGCCCTACTAGTATCTCTCCGTGGTAACGGTGTGTTGCCATGGGCCTCGTATCTCTCGTTAAGTGTCTGGTTAACGTGAAGCTGTGCTTGTTTGTTGTGTTTGCAGCCGTCTCCATGGTGATGAAGTCATCGGTTGAGGAGGATGAAGGCGGGTGGGGTCTTGGAATCCCAGAGAAGATGAAGAACAACGCCGACTGGGTGGACATCACCCAAGACTTCAAAGGGGCCTGTACAGGTGTGCATGTGCTTGACAGCTTGCTCTGTACTACTGACACATGAATGTCAACAGAGAAAATGACTGGGTGCAGTATGAAGCCATGGAGCAGGCCGTAGAAGAAGAGTGACCGGTTTAACTGAATGAACCCAGGGCTCACAGGACCTGGCCATAGCTGAGTTCCAGCATTTTGTTGTTATTGGAACCAACAGGGGCAGCTGTGATATCACAGACTCTCCCAGGACATAATATCTCTCTCCGAATAGCCTTTTTTCCACTGAGCCCTGAGAAACATTATGAGAACCTTTTTTGTTATGCTTATGTTTGTCATAATAATCAGACTGTGCAACCTGTATGAGTTATGACATAAAAAGTGGTGTAAGTTCCCCATCCCCCGGTATAGCTAGTAGGCAGGTGCTAAGATGAATATGTAAATTAGTATTTATATTAGGATATACATTTCGACAGGTAAGGGGTAGTTCTGTTGGTGTTTTTTTTTCCTTCCAGTCATTTTGGATCAATCCTAACACTGAAATGGAAGAAAATACAGTGATAGGATTGTGAGTTGAGGCACATAAGGATCATGAGTTGAGGCACATGAAAGAACAATAGAAATGCAGTTCAGTAAAGCTTGTGCTTTTGGTATATTGTCTTTACAATTACAAGATCAAGATGTTGATTATTTGTCACGTACACAAATATACATGTACAACATGCAGTGAAATGTAACCCTGAATCACGCCCAAAAATAACTTAGAAAATAAAATACATGTAAACAAATTAGAGAAAGATAAAATAACAATCTATAAATGTAAGCAGTGTATACAGACTATAACTTTAGCATTTACATTGGAAAATATAATACAGTGCAAAGTGACACTGCAAATGGCAGTGTGCTTCAGAAGTAAAAACAGGTGCACATGGCTGTGTGGTACAAGAGACATATCTTGGGTAGTATACAGACTGCTAGTGCTAGAGATATGACAGTTTTTTTTTTCCTGAGCTTTTGTCTGCCTGTAACCTGATCTCGTGGTCTGAGGATGTCATAAAATGTGCACCATAACATAGGCAGCTTTTTTGTTCAGGCATGATATCTGCCTTCTGCAGCAGCTAGTGGCGTCCCCTATGACCTCCCTCGAACTCATTAAACACATTTCGTCTATCTTACGATAAATGTATTTTAATGTGGGAGACCACATCACTGTACATGTTTGAAAGTTATGTCCACATGTGGGGACGTTATTGTCTTTGCACGAAGTAAATCAATAAATGAAGGACATTTAAAAAATGTGAACTCAGTTAACCATCAACAGGAACAAGCATAGTTGCATATTTGTGTTCGTTAAGATGTTTCTACAGAGCACAGTGGTTGGTTTTTAGATTAAAGACGTTGAGTAAGCCAGACTGTACAGATTTTGAGAGAAACAGGCTTGCAAATTTGACCCTGGTAAAATGACATTTTGTTGATTTTCAAAGTGAAAATAAGCGCATATCCTCAATAGAGTACCCACTTCTGCACATTTTTAAGGAGAGTTATTGTTTATTTGCTGGATGTAACACGTTGGAGAAAAAAAACAGTGTTCTAGTGTAAAAAGTTTGGAACATTTCATATTTTATGCACTGCATTGACATTTGCATGACAAATCCCACATTCAGTCTTGCTGTCTGTAGAGGATGTCTTAACTTATTTACGCAAACATACGATTTGATCGAGGGAGCGGATTGTTATATATGATTGTTATATGTCTGTAACTACTGATTTTCTACAGATGTAGGGCTTTTGACCTGTACTCATTATGGTCAACATGGATTTTGCAAAAAACCAATTTGAACATGAAAATGTTAGTACTTAAATGTAACAAGTCTTTTGAGAAAATGAAGTTCAGATGTCAAACCAGGATCAAACATTTTACCAGTTTGGGCAGCTGACCAAATATGACTGCAGTGATTTAATTCTGTACGCTCAATAGCTCACATAACTAAAGGATTTTGTCCTTTAAAAATTTTTGGTTCTTTCTCCTCATGCAGAACTCAAACTTGGGGAGCTGCTTCATGACAAACTGTGAGTATCCACACTCCCTCTCTTGTATTTACAAGCTCTAGGGCCCCTTTTATCCTGGATGTCCTGAGTTAGTTGCAGGAGTTTTCATTGAACATCTCTTGTATTTGAAGGTTCGGTCTGTTTGAGGCGATGTCAGCTATTGAGATGATGGACCCTAAAATGGACGCTGGGATGATCGGGAACCAAGTGAACCGGAAAGTTCTCAACTTTGAACAGGCTGTGAAGGTCCAGCTTCAGACATTCTTCCAGAACCAAACACCTCTGGAATCTTTCTCATGCTGTTGCTCTGTTTTGTTCCTTCTTGTAATGGAATCCTGTATGCCTGTCTCTGTAGGATGAGGCGATTAGAGTGAAGGACCTGACACTGCCTGAGCTCATCGGAATTGTGGACACTTGTTTCTGCTGCTTGGTTGGTAACACTTCGTAGTATGGCAAAACTAATATGTCAGCAAGGTCCTTTCTGTGTGGAGTTTGCATTTTTTTCCCTGTGTTTGTTTGGGATTCTTCTGGGTACCCCAGTTTCCTCCCACAGTCCAAAGACATACTCGTCAGGCGAATTGAAAATACTAAATTGGCAAGTGTATGTCTGTGTGTGTCTCTGAGTGTCTGCCCTGTGATGGACTGACGACCTGTGCAGGTGTTTTTCCACCTTTTGTCCTGTGAATAAGACGTGTAGTTTGGGTAACACAGATAAAAATGATTGTCACGTTTCTTGTTCAGCCAGACTTCCACACTGAACCAGAGCTTTATATGGAATCATTTCAAACAAATGGCAGATGTGTTCAGTGTAAAGTTGCCTACTTACTAGTTTTGTAGGTCAACTGGTAAAAAGTTATTCTTGCCTGAAAAATCCATATGAAAATACACTAGATAAAACTAAAAAGAATAAATACAAATAACATTAAGTAAACAGTGATTTATTATTAAAGTATATCAATGTGTATAGTATACTGTTCCTTGTGGAAGTCCAGTATTACTTGTAGTTTCCATCAGAAACCTGGTTTGACTCAATCAGTCCTTCATTAAATTCTGCTTGTGGAATTTCACAAATCCAAACAACGGCTGGAGGAACTGAGGAGAAATCTGGAACTGAACCTGTGTTCTCCTCACCAGCTCACAAAATATCAACTACTTTTTCATAAACTAAACAAATCTTGATACTTTTTACTGCTTTCTTGTTTGTTTGTATTTATTCTAATGTTTGCTGGCAGAAAGACACTATCACTTTATTCACGCTGAGAAAAATGGCTTTAATCAATTTGCATAGATGTCCAAAACTTCTCAGTACTATATTAACCTACATCTAGGTGCTGGATATATATACACAAATGTGTGTTAATTTGAAATAAAACCTTTGCAGTTAAATATGCACTATTTCTATTCTTTTTCTCTCTGTCAATAGATAACATGGCTGGAGGGGCATTCCCTTGCACAGACAGTTTTTACATGTCTGTACGTTCATAACCCCGAGCTGATCCAAGACCCTGCCCTCAAAGCCTTCGCCCTCGGCATCCTTAAAGTGTGCGACATCGCCCGCGAAAAAGTCAACAAGGCAGCTGTCTTTGAGGAGGTAACCTTTATTCATATTATAATGTTATATTTATTATACATTATTCAATATTCATTATATATTACTGTATTATATATTATGCTATTATGTTACAAATTTCTCCCAGTTCACTCATTACCAGTCGTCAGTGATGCTCCCTTTGTTAACCTGTCCTTTCTGAATGGCAGGAAGATTTCCAGGCCATGACCTACGGCTTCAAAATGGCGAACAACGTGACTGATCTGAGAGTGACAGGTAGGAGGCGTCATCTGAGCATTCGTATCAAAATTGTATGAGGCAGATTTCAATGTTTCTTCTGTTTGTTAAAGGAATGCTAAAGGATGTTGAAGATGAGCTGCAGAGGAAAGTGAAGGTATTGTATAATGATTCAGTGATACAGGTTGAACAGAAACATTGCAATAATGATGATAAACTGACAAGTTTCTCTTATTTCAATCCCAGAGCACTCGTAGTCGACAGGGGGAGCAGCGGGACCCTGAAGTAGAACTAGATGTAAGACTACTAGTGTAATACATGTTTACATATTATGGTACTCTGATGTTCTATGTATGGATTTAACATGTATTTTTTCACTGTTTCCTCTCAGCATCAGCAGTGTCTGGCTTTGTTCAGCAGAATAAAATTCACCCGCCTTTTACTGACAGCTCTCATCTCATTCACCAAGAAAGAGGTACGAATTGTGCCATACGCAGTAGTGTGCAAAAGTCAGAGATAACTGTTTGTTTCATTTACAAAAAATGTATATACATTTGATGTCCAATCAAAAAGGCCATTAAGCCAATTAAGTCTAGAAAAAAAAGCCTAAATAAATAAATATATTTATTTAAAATAAAATAATTTAGTGTGCCCACCCTTAGTCTCATAGCACTAGCACTAAACTGAGGAAGTAAAACATATTTTACTTTTATATATGAACAGTTTATGAAAACACTTATTACATCTGCGGTAGGTGGGATCTTTTGCCGAACTAATCCATTAAAGTGTCAGTTGGGGGCACAAAAGTAAAGAGTGGACAAATGAAATTTCAGTGGATTGTTTTAATTTTTTTTGATATATGTTTCCTGCTTTTTTTCTAAGACTGAAAAATTAACTCGTGGTTAATGGGCGTTTTCACTAGAAATAAAACATGTGAAGGTGGCAGTCTCTGGCTTTTACTGTGTTTAATGCTAGGTGATAAACACTGTCACTGATACAGAGCTCACCATATATGGTGATTCAGTGATTGAGCAATTAATGGATGGCTTGGTTGCCCTTTCAGACGAGTGCAGTGAGTGAAGCGCAGAAGCTGATGAGCCAGGCAGCTGACCTTCTGCCTGCAATACACTCTACCATCCAATACGGCATTCAGTCACAGAATGACACCACTAAAGGAGGTATTACACACACACACACACACACACACACACTTTTATCCAACTATGTGTCCAGTCATAGAATGACAAGACTAAAGAAGGTATTACACACACACACACACACACTTTTTATTATCCAGGTATGCATCCAGTTAAATGATGACCCCACTAAAATAGGTATTTTAGATACACACACACACCCTGTTATCCAACTATGTGTCCAGTCATACAATGACAACACTAAAGAAGGTATTACACACACACACATGCACACACTCACACAAACACACACTCTATTATCCAACAGTGCATCCTGTCATAGAATGACACCACTAAAGGAGGTATTACACACACACACACACACACACACACACACACACACACACACACACACTATTATCTAACAATGCGTCTTGTTCTAGAATGACACCACTAAAGGAGGAATTACACACACATATAGACTCTATTAACCAGCAGTGCATCTAGACTGACACCACTAAAGTTGATATATTTTGCAGGCACGCACACATACTCTCTCTTATGCTACCATGTAGTACAACATACACATTACTTTCATTCACAGAACATCAAGACTGATTAGCCTGTAGTGCAAACACCACAGACGTACTGAATACAGAATATAAACTATTCAACTAAATTAACTCTATTTTACTTATTGAAGATGTGATTTCCGTTTCTCTTATATGTAAATGATCTTTCTTAGACCATCCAATCATGATGGGGTTTGAGCCCCTGGTGAATCAACGGCTGCTACCGCCCACTTTCCCCCGCTATGCGAAAATCATCAAGCGTGAGGAGATGGTCAACTACTTCAGCAAACTGATCGACCGCATTAAGACAGTGTGTGAGGTCATCAACACCACCAACCTGCACAGCATCCTGGTAAAGAGGAGTAAAACAGAAAAACTCAGATCGTCAGCTGACGCCTTTCAGATGTGGATCTAACCTTGTTTGTTTGTGTGTTTCTGTTTGTTTCCCCAGGATTTCTTTTGTGAGTTTAGTGAGCAGTCACCTTGTGTACTATCCAGATCTTTATTACAGGTATGCCGCACCAGTCGAGCTCTATTAACTTACAACTTACGTTTTTACCCAGGTGTGCATGTATATTTAGTGTTTTGATACCTTATTCAATCAGTCTGTGTACTGTGTTTAATATTCAGTATTCAGAAACCTTGTCTGTTTGTCAACCACAAATATTGTAGCCTAAAATATGAAAAAATGTAGGTGGTTTACCTGAATGCATCATAGATTTATCCTAAGCATTTTCATCAAAAGACTAAAACTATGACTAAATTAAAAACACTTTAAAAATGAACACTATTTGGTACCATGATGGCACAAGAAGTTTGCTAAATATATTTAGTTTTAGTGATATTATTCCAAGTATGGCTCAGTAGGCTACATATCACAGACCACTGACTTTAGTTCTCCAGTATAGATGGTGTCTCTGGTATAGACTGTTAATACATTGTTGCCTCCTACTGGACATATTTTGAACTGCAATGGAAAAGTTATGGAAATACTTTTAATTATAGTTAATTATACCATGTTAATACTGTGTTTAAAGCCGATTTTGAGAACCAGTATTCAGGCCCTATTTCAGAAATACCAAGTACTCAAAGCCTGCTGAATGCCCCTCAGGCCAGGCCGACACCCAGATGAAAATCAGTCTGTACTGTGTAGTTGCTGGGATGAGCATTTTCACTGATGATGGCAATAATACTGATTTTGTTTATTTATTTAGACTACCTTTCTGATTGACAACAAAAAAGTGTTTGGCACTCACCTGATGCAGGACATGATCAAAGATGCT
The DNA here is from genome assembly GCA_037974445.1 of Brycinus macrolepidotus. NCBI lineage: Eukaryota > Metazoa > Chordata > Actinopteri > Characiformes > Alestidae > Brycinus > Brycinus macrolepidotus. Next base: position 2,828,743 of record JBBPCZ010000017.1, on the reverse strand, counting down.
CTCCGTTATTTCGTCAGCCCCCCTGTTCTGTCCACAAAGTAAGTCAGTATGGGTTGTTGGGTGTTTGGCTATGAGGAATGGTTACACACTGTGTATATATATATAGACTGTGGTGTATTTAAAATATTCCACAGGACCATCTTTGCTATTGGTGTGTGTTGATAACTGGTGTTATGTCTGCAGGTGCAGCCTGTATAACAACCACCAGGCCAAAGATTACATTGACTCCTTCGTAACACACTGCTCTCGGGTATGCAACACGTTCACACACACTTTCTAACCTGTAACACTGTGAAATGTCTGCATTAACGGATCTGCAGTGACTGGAACATGTTATAAAGGTCATAAGTGATTAATATAGTAAATTGCTTCACAGCCGTTCTGCAGTCTAATCCAGATTCACGGCCACAACAGAGCAAGACAGAGAGACAAGCTGGGACACATATTGGAGGAGTTTGCCACTCTACAGGATGAGGTGTGTGTGTAACATAATATAATATCTTATTATCGTGATATCTAACATCATAACTTGTCCCAGTAGTAGATAAGCTAAAATCTTACTGAAAATGCTGAATAGTGAAATTATAGAGCCATTAAATTCTGTTCTTGTGTGGTCTGCAGTGTACTATATTTTGTATAACTGTGACAGTTATAAATGATATTATATATTTAATATTATATATAATACTCAGGCTGAGAAGGTAGATGCAGCTCTTCATGGCCTACTGATGAAGTTGGAGCCTCAAAGGCAGCATTTGGCCTGTCTGGGAACCTGGGTGCTCTACCACAACTTGCGCATTATGATCCAGTACCTGCTCAGCGGCTTCGAGCTGGAACTGTACAGCATGCATGAGTACTACTACATCTACTGGTCAGTCCCTTAAACTACTACAACACCTACACTTTTTCATGAGTAAGACTTCATTTGGGGCAGCTGGTGGCCTGGTGGTTAGGGAGTTGCCCCAGTGATCAGAAGGTCATGGGTTTGAATCCCAGGACTGCCAGTGGCACCACTGAGGTACCCTTGATCAAGGTACTATCCCCACGCACTGCTCCCCGGGCGCTGCATCGCTGCTTCACTGGAGTGAATAGGTTAAATGCAGAGAAGAATTTCAAACTGTGTGCTGTAATGTGTTCACACGTGACAAATGGCCACTTTACACTTTTACTTTTCACTTTCATTTACTGGTTAATCACATATGGTCACTTTCATGAAAAACCTTTCATGAGAAACCAACCGACTGAGATTTATAGCATTTTGGTTACGCAATCATACAACCATGAGACTATTATACTGTTATACTATTATACTGTATAACACGCCACAAACACTATTACATATTCATATGTTTATATGTTGTATAAATCATGTGCAGGTACTTGTCAGAGTTCCTGTATGCATGGCTGATGTCCACACTGAGTAGGGCAGACAGCTCTCAGATGGCTGAGGAGCGCATACTGGAGGAGCAGCAGCAGAAAGGACGCAGCAGCAAGAAGAGCAAAAAGAAGAAGAAAGGTGCCGCTCTCTTCAAGGCTAGTCAGAAACTAGGGACTAGGGTGTGTTTAGATAATGTATTAATGTGCTTGCTGTTCTCTCTTTAGCTCGTCCTCTGGGGAAAGAGATCACCATGAGCCAGGCCTACCAGAACATGTGTGCCGGCATGTACAAGGTAAACTCTTTAGAAGTGATGCACACACACTTTGGTCTGATTTATCTTGGCAGGAATTGTATAGTTGCCAGTAAAAACATGATATAACATTACAATAAACTAGGGCTGTCAAAATTAACACGTTAACGCGGATTAATCCATCATCATGATTAATCTGAATTAACCCATCTGCAGCACAGAATGACTCAAAATCCCTGAAATGTCTCTGTCAACGCATTTCGGCCAGTTTGTCCAAGTAGAGTTTCATTCACACGTGCAAATGGGCAGTTGATCTGGGAGTGACAGGCAGTAGAACCAACCAGCTCAATATGGAAGATGATAAACAGAAATTTGAGTATAAAAAAAAAAAAACAGGACGGAACAGTCGACCGACATAAAGTATTATGCACGTTGTGCAGAAAGGAATTTTCTTTTCACCAAAGCACTTCCAGCTTAAAATACCACATTAACCCGAAGCATACGTTAGTCGGGGACGCTGCTAGCACTGTGGCTAACGCGTCGCCCAGCTTGCGACATACCACTCTCACGGAGCGTCGTGCTCATGCAAAATGAAATGCGATTAATATAGATTAAAAATGAATGATATTTAATCGTGATTAACCGAAATTAATCCTCAGCAACCCTGTGATTAATCTGATTAAAATTTGTAATCGTTTGACAGCACTACAATAAACACAAACATATATACAGTAAAACATAAGACATTTTTTGCCTTGTAAAACATTGATATCTTGGTGAGAACACAGTTGTAAGAACACACATTTGTTCCTGACTCCTTATGGCACCCATCTCATATTTCAGATAAAATAATATTCTCAAACAATTTGAAAATGTTGAACTGAAAAAGAATGCACAGTATATTTTTTATGATTGCTTAATAATTAATAATTCATCCAGACCTCTTCATGACTACTTGATTTGATTGATTTGATTTTTTTTTTTCTCTGTTTAGACAATGATAGCATTGGATATGGATGGGAAAGTACGGAAGCCTCAGTTTGAGCTAGACAGTGAGCAAGTTCGCTACGAGCATCGCTTCGCCCCTTTCAACAGCGTGGTCACGCCTCCTCCTGTGCACTACATCCAGTTCAAGGTACCAAATCCCAGCCTGACTCAATCCAAAACCTCACACCTGATAGTTTTACTGGATCTTCACAGCGTGTGTGCTGAATATGGTTGTCTGATGTTGTTTATGCAGGAAATGTCAGATTTGAAGAAGTACAGTCCTCCTCCACGCTCAGCAGACCTGTACATGGCAGCTAGCAAACACTTCCAACAGGCCAAACTCATTCTGGAAAACGTCGCCAGCCCTGATGCTGAGGCAAGATCAACAGCCGCTTTAAAGGACTCATATAATGGAAAAACATTTAAAAAAAAATAAACTAATAAATAAAACAGTTTAATGTAATATGTAAACATTCTTAAACATACCTTTCACTCCCCTAGTCCATATGGTCCGTATTGGAAAATTAAGCTGAAAAAACAGGCTGTTGTGAATGTACTGTTTTGGTGATGTCATGAAAACATTTACATAGATCATTCTATTCAGCCTAGGGCAGTTTAGCCCCTCCTACTGATGACAAAGTTAGAAGAAGTGTCTTAGCCTGAACTGCTTTTTGAGTGAGGCACAGGGCAGCCAGTCAGAGCAGAGCTGATTTACATATGTCTGTCTTAAAGGCACAGGAACAAAAACAGCTAGTTTCAATCTAAAAGGAACGAAAAATGTAGGATATGGGCCCTTTAAATCCAGTTTAACTTCTCAAACTTAGTGTAAAGGTTTTCCTGGTCCTGGAGATCTACCACCTGGCGGAGTTTAGCTCCAGCCATAATTTAGTGCACCTGATCCAGGATCAAATTAATGAAGGCCTTCAGGGGCACCTGAATATTAGAGCCAGGTGTGTTGGATCTGAACTTCGCAGGGGGGTCAATCTCCAGAAGCAGGACTGGGCACCCTGGCTTAGAAGAGTAAATGCTAACATAATCAGCATTCTGTCTGCGTGTAAACATAGTCACTGTCCTTCGCTGCCATATTTCGACCACGTCAAGGAAACTGGACTAAGACATTGACGTGTCTAGTCCATTTATAGCACTGTTTACATGCATGCCAGTATAGCACAGTTTTTTTTTTCCCCCCACATCAGGTGACCTATACGTGGTATGAACATTTCATGATGAATGGACCAGTAGAAATGGTTTAAAATAATTTAGAATAAAATCTTGTCATAACTTACAATGGAGGTAAATGGGTTGGTTAGGAAAGCGACACCAGTCTTGACTTATAATGCAAGTACTGTCATTAACTGATATTGTTACTGTTTTTTTGTGGCATGGTATAGGTGAATCGTATACTCAAAGTGGCCAAACCGAACATTGTTGTGATGAAGCTGCTTGCAGGAGGACATAAGAAAGACACCAAGGTAGAGCAACAGTGTCCACTGACCACATTACAAAATCACAACATTAAACAATTCCTTTTTAATACAAGACAATACGTTACTTAACTCTTTCTTTTCCTGCCACCTTCTTTTTTTCAGGCTCTCCCTGAGTTTGACTTCTCTGCCCACAAGTATTTCCCTGTAGTAAAAATTATTTAACTCCCCCAGTCGCAACGGTCCGAAATCTTCCTCTCGCTCCCCATCCTGAGTGCTCCTCATGCGCCCCGAGCAGTGTGTGTGTGTGCCAGCGGGATCCATGACCTACCTATTGCTATAATGTACGAGTAAACTGGACCATTTTCATTACAGTGAGACTTCAGAACTGACTTGAAGGCCTTTACCCTGCTTGGTCAGTTTGCCATCTGACAACCAGAGCATAAGGGCTGTTTGGTCAAAGAGTTGAACTATTGTTGTAGCTACACATCGATCAAAGCTCCTGTTATTCAACAGTTCCCATGTTAAAATGCCAGTTTTGTACTCTGCATACTGCAGTTGGTCCAACCTGAAAGAGATTCCTCCTTGCATGTGTGTAAATGTGTTTTGGTTTGTTACTGTTGAATTAAACTCAGTCATCTCAGAATACACTTTTTTTTTTAATTTAGATAATATAGATTTTACAAGACAAACGCAGCTATTGAGTGTGTGATGTGATTGATTTGATTGCAGAAATGGCACTGTTTGTACAAACTGCACGAGCAAAATGGACAGTTATAATGCACTTCACTCCATAATATAATTGAGCTCCAAAAACCACCAATATTTGTATTACTTTTTGTTTTCTAAAGCTTTTCATTTTAAAAGTTGACTCTCGGATGAATGAGAACAAGTTAAAAGTGTCCTGACTGATCTGTGAAAATCTTAGTCCATTTTTTCTGGCAGTAGGGTGTAAGACTGCGAACAGGAACAGTGAAAATATGGTCATTTTTACAAATGGCATCAAAATATGTGAAAATGTTTTTGATTTGGTTGAGCTTGATTTGTGGAAATGTTCACAAACATTTGTTACAACTGATTTAAGTTCTATTCAGCATTTTCATGTGTAATATTTCAGTATCTCAGTTTTTCTGACATAGCAGTGAATTGAATCAGGAGGCTCAAATCATCCTGTCCGATTTGTGAAATGTTTTTTTGTCTGGCTGTCATTAATTTTTTATATATATATCAATAAATGACTGCCTGACAAAAAACTGTATCCTTATATCCTTGCAAATTCTCTTGTTCTATTTGGTTTGTAACTTATTTTCAAAAGAGGGCATTTTAGTTTTTGGACCAAAAATTGACACAGCAATGCTTCAAAATCAGTCATGTAGAGAAATCTCAAATCAACCTACCTCATTAGTGAATATTTTCACAACTGTATTTTATTTATTGCAAATCTTTTATCACATTAAGCTGAATAATAACTGAGATAATATTTCAGATAAGTATATACCAATGATCATAAAAATGCATTTGTTTTAGATGTTTCACAAATCAAACGGTGTGTGAAACCACAGGATTTGTGAGATATTGTCGATTTATTTATATGCTTTATTGCACTATTTATACACCATAAAGCTAAAAAAAACATGGTTTTGGTATTTCACATATACACTACTGTATATGCAAATGTACTAGATTTCGGCTTTACTGGCTTGGTCCAAAGTTCACATTTTCTGGCTTAAAAATGTAATAACAAAAATATAGATGTAAAAATGCTCGCAAATCAGGCAGGCTTGTGCGTGATTTAATATGCCTGTCAATTACAGCACTAAATACAGAAATCTCTGTATTTGAGAGCCAAAACACCTCCCAGTACATCATAATGAATAATTCAAGCAGTGAATGAAAACAACTGAAGGAAAATGTGACTACCCAGTCAAACTGGAGAAGGGAGTGCTCAGCTAACCTGTCAGATCACAGGACGGAAGATTCATCACGCGGGGCAGCTGGTGGCCTAGTGGTTAGGGTATTGCCCCTGTGCTCAGAAAGTTGAGAGTTTGAATCCCAGGACTGCTAGTGGCACCACTGAGGAAACTTTGAGCAAGGTACCATCCCCACACACTGCTCCCCGGGCGCTGTGTTCCTGGCTGCCCGCTGCTTTACTTGGTGAATGGGTTAAATACAGAGAAGTAGTTCACACTGTTCACACCGTGTGCTGTGGTGTGTTCACGTATGACAAATGGTCACTTTAGCAGGGCTCCAATCAGAGCAGAGAATCAAAATCAATCATCTAATCAGAGCTGGGAAGTACTGTTTGAATTCCAGGTTGATAATTTCACTAACCAATCACACAAAGTCTCAAAATCCAACATCAGTCCAATCAAAGCACAGGAGCAGAAATGTTATTAGCAAATAATATGGCAGGACTGAAAAACAGACTAATCAGTGCAGGAAGAATAATTACAGTGGCTGTCAGGAACACAGCAGTAACCTTAATTACCACTAAAAGTCAAAATGAATGAATTACATCCTTGGCTTGATTTCTGTTGCCCATGAACAAAACACAGCGTGGTTTGATTGCTCTCATAATCAGCTTTTATGTACAACCAAAGTGGCCAAGGGTTGTTCGTTCAACCTACAAATTTCAGCGTGTTTATGAGTGATGCTCTTCTATCCATAACTTGCATATGTGTACATACACCGACAATAATGCCAACTAAATGGTGGTCCTATAGGGGTCCTGACTATTCATGAACAGGGCAAATGAGGCCAACAGATGATGCTGAAAAACCAATGGACAATAATGTCTAACTGTAAACTACAAAGGGAACCTGTATGATAAAATGGACCATGAGTACAGATAAAAAAAATAGGTGTCCCTTATGTGTGTTTTGTTTTGAATTAAAACTTCATCTCACAATAAATGACTTTCTATTCAACAGTGCAGCTAATAAAAGATTAGACCAGCTGAAAGATCTTTCGAATTGTTAGATTTTATTGACATCACAGTTTAAAAACCATCTAAACGGTTTAAAAACACAGCAAAAGAGAATGCAACTAAAATTGAAATAAAATCACTAGAAAAATCACAAATTGACATCTTAGAAAACATTTCCATTTCTCAGAATAAAAGCAGAGATAAAAAAAAAAATATCTTGCTAATATATGTTAAAGAATCCAGAACCCTTTTTTTTTTTTTTTTTTACAGCAAATATTTATCATTCCGAGTTACAGAACCGAACAGTCCTTCAGCATGATTGATTTTACTAAACTACACAAAATGTACAAAATGTTCAGGAAAGCAAAAGACAGAGAAAGTCTAATTGCAGCATTGCATTTAAGGTTTGGTACAGGTGGAAAAAGTTTCTAACTAGCAAGCCATGAACTGAAATGTTGGACTGATGTATTAGTTTGCTGATTTTTCGCCTGAAGAAATGTAGCACAGTGGATTAATATTTCAAGTAAGTGATTTGAAGGCATGAATACGTAGCTTGTACATACATTCAGTTCAGGCCGCTCTCTGGAATGATCAAAACGCCGTACTTACAAAGCCTGCTTTCAATGGAAGCTATCTACAGACAGTAAAAAAAGTGAACCCCGTTCAGTGTTTTCTTCGTCCCTTCATGTGCAGTTAGGCGTTAGTTACTGAGCATCGGGAGAAATTTCGGCAAAATTCAAGCCGCGGTGCCCTCTGACCTACAGATTAATCTTGGTTTAACTATAAGACGGAGCTGCAACTTACTAAACTACCCAGCAGGGGTACGGAGGTGTGCAGCTGAATGGAGTGTAACCTCAGTCTCCAGGCACATATATGAGTCTGTTCATGAGTGTGTGGTTACACCTCGGCGAGCTCTGCTTGTTTATCGGCTTCAAACTCGGGCTCGTTCTCATCGTCGCCGTTGTAGTCCGCCAGCTCCTCCTCGAACTCCTGCGCCGCCGTCTTATCATCTACACACGCACAAAAACATTACAATCCATCACATCACACATCAACAACACACTCAGGATGGATTTTTGTATGAAAAAACTGTCCTAAAAACATCTAGGAATATTTTACTGTAAGGCAGCTTTCATAAGCCTACGTGACACTTACATAGACCTTTCATGACAACTGACATAAACCTGACATAAAGGTTTATAAAGGTTTATTTCAATAAGTGTTAGTCGTTATGCCACTTTCTGAGGTGTAATTCATTATGACAAGAGATACTTGAAAGAATAGTGCTTCAGTCTATTCTATTACATTTGCACACTTTGGATCTTGTTTATACCTACAACGTTTATTTAAATATATATTTTTCTATCAATTTTTATTAGTTGTAGCCTTTAATTTTTTTTTTACACAGTCTCAAAGATGTTTCAGGGGCACATTTCACTACACACTGTATAACTGAGTATGTGACAAAGAATCTTGAATCGTTATAAAAGTTCAAATGTATTTTTACATCATAAAAGACTTACGTAGGCGTTGTGTAGCCTTATGAATGCTGCCCTTCAGTAAAGTGCAACCAAAGAGATTGTGGTAAAAAATTGAAATAAACAGGGTTTGTGCCTCACTCCAAAATGTCATACAATCAGCCAGATCATGTTTGGTGTCTGAAGTTTGCTTCTTTAGTTCTGCACTGGAGCTATGAGGCTAATGTAGCTAACTAGTAAGGGAAACTTGTAGCCACCAAATAGCATGCTTAAATCTTCACACAGATATCAGGCTTCAAGATGACTACTTCTATGTACACTGTACCGACAAAAGTGTGTCCCAGACCATGTAAGGCTTTAAATCTAAGCAGTGCAATTTTTTCCAAAGACACTGGTTAATTTAGCTGTTTTTTTTTTTTTTTATTTTCTGGAGATATAACGGGTGAGATGTTGCTTGGTGGCTTTTGTTTCTGACTCCTACAGGAATCGTAAGACCCTTTTGTTTGATACCTACAATTTTTTTCCCCAAATGGCTAATTTTCAATTTTTTATTTGCACCTTTGAGTTTTGAGAGTCGTTTCTCTATCTCGCCTTCGTTGTCATATTCAATGGCATCGTCTTCTTTCTCCTCCTTTTTCACTGCCGCGTCCAACAGAGCATCTACACAGAGAAGGAGAGTGAGCAGTGTGTGTGCGTGTGTGTGTGTGTGTGTGTGTGTGTGTGTGTGTGTGTTGGGGTTTCCTACCTGCAGCCTTCAAGTCTTCTCCTTTGATGTCCATTACTCCTTCCATGGCCTCCTCATTGGCTGGACTGTTTTGAGTCGTGTTCTGATTGGAGGGTTTGGAGGTGGCTGGCAACTCAACCTTGTTTGAATCTTTTACAGTCACAACAGCTGAAGGCAAGAGAGTAAGAGAAAAGAGATTATTACAACATATTCTAGACATGGAGTCACATGAATCTGGGGCACAACTTCAATTTCACTATAAACTAGCAGGCAAATGCTTTATCAATAATTTATAGCCTATAATATTACATACATAATATTATACATAAAAGAGAATGTTGATTTGACATTCATTTCAACTGTATATACAGTGATCAGCCACAACATTAAAACCACTGACAGGTGAAGTGAAGAACACTGATTATCTTGCTGCAATGCCACATGTCAAGGGTTGGGATATATTAGGCATCAAGTGAACAGTCAGTTCTTGTGATGTGTTGGAAACAGGAAAAATGGGCAAACATAAGGATCTGACTGAATTTGACAAGGGCCCGAACAGCGGTGGCCAGACAGAGTATCTCCAAAACAGCAGGTCTTGTGGGGTGTTCCTGGAATGCAGCCATTACTACTTACTAAAAGTGGTCCAAGGACGGGAGAAAAGGAAGAAGTTGGCATGGACTGATGAATCGTAGTTTTATTTTATTTTTCCTGGGGAAAAGTGCACTATGGGAAGACGACAAACTAGCAGAGGCAACATTCTGCAGGGATACCTTATGTTCTGTATTCATTTGACTCTGACTTTGTCACAGATCACCTACCTAAATATTGCTGCAGAAGTATCATTCATGGCAACGGTGTTCCCAAACAGCAGTGACCTATTTCAGCAGGATAATGCACCATGCCACACCGCAAACATTGTTCAGGAATGGTTTGAGGAACAAAAAGTCGAGCATCTGTGGGATGTGCTGGACAAACTAGTCTGATTCATGGAGGCCCCACCTTGCAACTCACTGCTGCTGGATACAAAAGCACACCTTCAGAAGTCTTGTGGAGACGATGCCTCGACAGATTAAAGCTGTTTTGGTGGCATGAGGGGGACCTACACAATACTGGGCAGGTGGTTTTAATGTTATGGCTGATCAGTGTCTATGCAACCTTAACCACAATTCAAGACAACTGTTTTCAACAGATGTACAATAAAATCACACTGTATTGTGAGTATCTTACGCATAACTGAGAATAAGTATTACATCAAGTTCTTATTCACTTTACTACTGAATTCCGGGAATGTTGATGTGGCATGGATGTATGAATAGATGGACAGGGGAAGGACAGACAGATGAGCTAGCTTGTTTGATTTGGCCTATGACCAGGCATACGTCCCACTTTTTTATCATGGTAATCATCAAGCCCATCATGAGCGGATTCAAGGGTACTTGAACATGGAAACGAGTGCATGTTGTCCCAGAACTGGAACCCAGAATCTGTGCCCTACCTAATTTTGTAGTTGTAAAACTAGTATAAAATTAGAGAAACTATATAGAAGCTTAATGGCAATTCTGCCAGTTTCTCCTATCTGAACTCATATCTCACTGGTTTTAAGATGGTTATCACTTTTGGCCATCAGTTCTGGAGCAGGTTCTGTCTTTAGTTTGCTGGCAATTTTACTGGAGTCATTCTCAGTTACAACTTCAGATACAGGTCTAGAGACAGCAGCTTTCTGAGTAGCAGAAACAGCACCCTGCAGGGAGAGAGGAGAGAGAGGGAGAGACAGAGTTCAACATGTATCCTTCTGAACACATGCAGAGGCTAAGATCTGTAATGTTAGTCTATGAATGACAGTCTGTGGTAAAAGCATGTGAGAAAGCTACAGGAGCTGCTGCTGGTTACCTGAACGGCTGCTGGTGAACTATGCTTCTCAAATTTCTTCTGCATCTCCAGTTTGGCCGCTGCTATCTTTTCACTGCATTCCTCCTTTTCGGCTAAGATCTGGGTGTTGCACTGAGTCCTACACACACACACACACACACACACACAGTAAAATGTAGCAGATTTTAGCTATGTAGTAAAACAAGATGTTAAACAAGTTTCTGTAAAACATGCTTTTGGTGATCTCAGAATAAGAAGATTGCCATGTTGGTAAAAATTATTACCATATCCTGTGGAGTTTTCAGGTTTTTTTCTTAACTTTCTTAGTACGAAGACACTTGAAGCATTTACTTCTATTCTCTGTGGCACCTTATCTTTACATTCCTTCACTACACAACCTGTACCCTTCATCACTTGTGACTCAATGTGCAAAACAGTAAAGTGCAATATTTCTGCTGCCAATAGTTTGTCTATTACTGCATTGTCTATATTGTATACTTATTGGTCTATTTTTCCCATGCTAATATATTTAGCTGTTTAAGACTTGTAGATGTGTGTAGCACTGTTAATATTGAGAAACCAATTTCCTTGTACCCTGTGCAATGACAATAAAGCTGTCTAAGTTGAAACAAGCTGATAAACATTATCCTATATCGCATGTACGATCTTCAAACATCAAAACATAAAATGGCAAAAAAAAGTCAGATATTATGTTGACTGGTAGCTGTACATTCCCAAGCTAATGACATGCTGATAACACTGCCTCCACATATGATGGTACCTAGACAGATAACTGGAAGTGAAAGGGAAGTGAAAGTGAACATTTTTCATGTGAACACATCACAGCACAGCACAGCACACAGTGTGAACAGGGTGAAATTCTTTCGCTGCATTTAACCCGTTCACCAAGTGAAGCAGCGGCCAGCCAGTGACGCAGCACCCGGGGAGCAGTGTGTGTGGGGATGGTTCCTTGCTCAAGGGAACCCCAGTGGCTCCACTGGCAGTCCTGGGATTCAAACCCACAACCTTCCGATTGCAGGGGCAACTCCCTAACCACCAGGCCACCAGCAAGTGTGGAGAAAACCACACAGCGATTCAGTTAAATGTTCAGAGCATAAAGAATTTCTTTGGGGTGACAGGACGGTGTAAACCGCTGCCTGAATAGGTCACAGACATCACAGATGTTCTGTAAGAAAATTACATCACCCGATCTAACCTTTTAAACAATAGAAACTATACTGAATTAAGTTTGTTTGCCTTGATTTACTAGCCCCTCAGTTACATTTAACTCTGTCAAGTTTCAAAACTTTCGAAAGGTTGTTGGGCGATATAGAATTTATATTGATACTGGTGGCAATTTTTTTTATTTAGATTTTTAGTTTTAGAAGGAAACAAAAGCTATATATTTGTTGGGTGCTTCAGATTGTTTTGAAAGAACAATTCAAAATGAAATAGTAGTAAAGTAGTGATGTAGTAGTGAATTTCCCTTTCCCTTAATTGTAAAAACAAACTATTCTCTGACAAAACAAATCCACACACCCCCCCACCCCCGAAACCCCAGCTGGCATAGGGCCCCAGGGTCTCAGCAAACAAACATCACCTGATTCTGTGCCATACTTTGAAAACAGTGTGATACTGAATTTTACTAACATATATTTTAGTTCTTTTATAAGACTTACATGTCATAGGTGAGTTTCTTATTAAGTGTGTTCATGTTATTCTGGCATGACTGCAGATCCTTCTGGACCTTACTGAGGTCTTCCAGCAGAGTCTTCATCTGGTCTTAGGAGAGAAAATAAATGAATTACAGAAAAGAAACAAAGCTAGTCAGGGTGAAAGTAGTATCTCTGTTCAGGCTGCATCCAAGTTTAATTTAATACATTAAGATATAATTTAAGACTAAAATTGCAACAATGATATCAGTACTCAAATCAGTATCAACATGTCTGTGCATCGCTAGCTCAGGTAGGTAACATTACTTAAATACAAGGCCATGCTTCACATAAATGTTCCCTTATTTCTTAATTTATGTGTGCTTTTCTGTGTCCTAAAATGTAAGACCTTACAGATGCCTCAAACATTTAAGGCCAATAATTTAAGGCCAATAATTATTTAAGGCCAATAATTTGTACAATGTAATAATTAAGCCTGTTTTATAAATCCTAATTGGTGGGACTGGCTAAAATGGAAGAATTATCTACACTTACTTTTCATCTCTTGAACAGTTTTGGCACTTGTGGAAATGTTGAGCAATAGATTCCCCTGCAATAAAATGAATCATAGCCTCAGTATTTATAATATACACAGAAAAAAGACACTTTAGCTAAAAGCAGGAACATATAGGTCAAAATATGCCTGAACAGGGATTAACATTATAAACAGAAGGCGGAAAGATCAGAGAAAACATGAGAGCTTCTGCAACACAGGCCTTGGGATTACATTTTGAGTATCTTTCCACAATCCCTAATTATGGCGGCCCCATATGGTGTTGTGAACTCCCGAGTCCTCTGGGGTGTTGTGTGTTTCTAATTCTGATGTGTGTGCATACCTTCTCTTGTTTCCACACTGTCTCAGCGCTCTGCTGCTGTTTCTGGTGGTTGGTCTCAATGAGGTTGAGTTGCTCCGTTTGTTGACGCAGTTGCTTCTCGGCCTCACTCCTGCTCATCTGCTCACGCTCGCGTTCAGCAGACGCCTGCCGCATGCGATCCTCCAGCTCCAACAACTTCGCCTAAACACATACTAGATTAGGGTCGATATGCAAGAGCCCAAAGGAACCCACTTACATCATTTCTCATTAGAGAAATGTGTGAGACTTTCTTGAAAATCACAGCAATGAGCTCCTGGATAGGAAAGAGGATTTATAACAAGACAGAACTGCTTAAAAGCCCTCTCTAGCTTCATGTTACCATTACTTATAATATTTCCCTGTATTTATTACCATCAATGTGTAATACTTTCAGTTCCACTGTTATGCTGAGGACACCCAGCCTAAATCTACCCCTCTACCCTCTTCCCTTTCTGACTGTCTACTAGAAAATAAATCTTGGTTGTCCTCCAATTTCCTGACATTTAACAGTAATAAAACAGACATCCTGCTCATAGGTACTACAGCTATTTTGGCCAAACTTGGTTTCTCTCTGCCTATTGACAACGCTACAGTTTCTCCCACCCCCCTGACAGTACTTTACATTTTGAAGCACATATCAATATCACTCAATTTTCATCTATGCAATAATGGTTGCCTCTTCCTACTCATAGTACTACTATTCTCGTACATGTTTTGGTTACATCTTGTATTGATTACTCTACCTCTATCCTCTCTGGTCTTCTGCACAAACTCCTCCATAATCTTCAACTAGTTCAGAATGCTGCCCGTATTACTACCAGAACCCCTTTTACAGGACATTCAGTAGTCCTCCAGCAACTTCACTGGCTCCCAGTTAAATACTGTATTGACTAAGATTTTGCTTCTCACTTTCAAGAAACTTCATAACCAGCACCTCCATTTCTTTCTGATCTACTTCACAACTGCACACCTTCTCGTACTCTTAGATCATCCTCTTCCATCAATCTCACTATTCCTCCTGCCTGTTTGGCTATAATGGGGTTCAGATCCTTGTTGCTCCTCGCCTTTGGAACTCTCTTCCACAAAACATCCGTAATATAGACTCTCTTCCAATCTTCAAATCCCACCTTAAAACACACCTCGTTAAATTGAGCTTATTCTGTCTGACACTAGTGTTAACAGCTTGTATTAACTCATTATGCTGCATTTTATGTCTTGTTACACTTGTTGCACACTACTGTATATCTGATTTTACTATGTATTGTAAGGTGTCCTTGAGTATGGCTATAAATAAAATGTATTATTATTATTATGGTTATTATTATTATTATTATTAATAATAATAATTACTACAATAATAATAATAATAATAATAATAATAATAATAATAATATCACTTTGAGTAACTTTATTGCTGGGTTAAGAACAGTCTACCAGCCAGAAATATCCACCCAACAATATTCCACTGAAGAAGGGTTAGAGGATGATGAACACAGACTGTGCGCGGACAAAGCATTCTATATGTACGCCCACAAAGTGTACCATAGGTAGCTGTATGTAAAACAGTGTCTAGTAAGTGTACCCAGTGCACCTGTCAGTAGTGCACTGACTGACTGCCCTCAGGATCTCTCATAAGGAAATGATCCATTAAATCAGTAATGAAAAGAGAGTTTTATTCGCAGCATCAGAAACAAAGTAAGTTGTGTTTTATTTAAACTAGAAGAGACCGTCCTTCAGACTGCCTACACTGCCTCACTGCTCCCTGATTCATCTCCTGTTTCTCCTCTGAGTTTCATTTTAATTTCGTAACTCACTCTAGATAAGCCAGTTAACACAAATAAAGTTCCAGGATGGTTAAACATGACCACGCCTTGTCAATTTTGACCACCCCTGAGTTTAAAGACGTGCTGTTCATGACGGGAATGACACAGGAGGAGCATTATTCTCAACAGCCTCTTCTTTGACGATAAGCAGTCGAGTCCTTTTTGATCAGTCAGTTGTGCTTTTTTTTTAAATGGAACATTAAAATGAGGTGACGGGTTGTTGTATGGGAGCTTATTTGCATATTACTCAGCACAGGGTAATCCGATTTCAGTCTGGCTGGACGGAGACAAATTTGACTACTGATTTTAAACACACGTGGCTAAAATCTTATCAAGATGATAACCATCAGACCTACTGACCATCACACCAACCAACATACATAAGAATTTATACAACTACTGATTATATAATTGACAACTACTATTATCTTTTTTCATTATTATTACATTAGTCATGTATCTATTTTATTAGAGCTATATGCTAA
Source organism: Brycinus macrolepidotus (assembly GCA_037974445.1). NCBI lineage: Eukaryota > Metazoa > Chordata > Actinopteri > Characiformes > Alestidae > Brycinus > Brycinus macrolepidotus. The sequence goes on along the minus strand of JBBPCZ010000017.1, from coordinate 2,812,833 downwards.
GCTGTATTTCACATCATTATCATTACCTTCCCACCAACTTTCTTCTATGATTATCATTATCAATAACTCTATAATCACTGTTAGTTTTACACATGATGTTCAGTTTTTACATGTTACATTACAAAGATCCACTCTTTCTTTCTTGGTACAAAAGTTCCCAAGTCACATACACATTCATTAAATGCAAATATAAAATTATGCATTTGATAATTTTATACAAACTGTATAATACATAATAATACTATGTAATACACAGTATTAGGGTACAGGGCCATAGAACGATTGAGTTAAGAGTTACAGGATTGGGAGACAAACCTGTAGCTCCACATTTCTGGAGTTGGAGATCCAGTAGTTAAAGCCCAGCAGGAGGACGCAGGCAATGAGAGCAGCCATGAGCAATGATGGAGAGCGTCCTCCACGCCGTCCGTTCACCAGTGTCCCCATCATTTCACAGGTCCAAGGAACACACAGTCAGAGAAGGTCCTGAAAGCAGAGCAATCGAGATGAAGACACTTCCTTTTGTTCAAATGTGAAGACATATCACATCTGTGGCAATAAAGTGTGTTGTGTGAAAGGCTTAACAGGTACCAAACTGAAGCAGCCTTTGTCACTGTCTTGACACTCCTTTGCCAAGTTTTATTCAAAGGGCTGGGTGGAGTTTCACAGATTTGCATGGGGGTAAAGGAGCCGCAGCCTGTTTGGGAAAATCCAGCCAGCAAAAACGCATGACCTGCCTGCTTGATTTTTACCCAGAAGGTGAAAAAGAGATGGCTGTACATATGCCTGAGTAGACTCATGATTTAAGCCCTATTCCCTTAGCATGGTCCACACTCTGACTCACTAAGGCCTGTATCAACTCATTTTGAGAAGGCTCATGAGACCAAGTGAAAAATGCCTGTTTTTTTTTTGTTTTTTTTTTAAACATGACAACTATAATGGAGGAGTTGGCCCCAGGAACCTGTGGGACTAATCAGAAATGAAATGCTTGATATAGCTAGTTTTCATCAGAATGTTCACTTTTACTTAAAATTAATTCAAAGGTATCTTACACAGTAATCATTAACTAGAGCACATTTCCAGAAAGGATCCAGTTTATTTCATATATATA
>JBBPCZ010000017.1:2799083-2811625 GCA_037974445.1 Brycinus macrolepidotus | reverse complement strand
ACACACACACACACACACACACACACACACACACACACACACACACACACACACACACACACAGACACACACACACAGACACACACACACACACACACACAGCCTTTTCAAACCAACGGCCAAAAAAATACTCTTTTCTTAGTAACAGTGAACATCATCTTCATTAATGCTGACTATATTCACTGCAATTCTGGCAAGTGCAGCCTCACCTGAACTCCTAAGAGGAAAGTGAAGGCCACTCCAGCTTTCCCTGCTCTTGCTGTTCTGCCCACTCTGAAACAATGATTAAACAATAAAAACAACTCTGAAAATACCAACAGAAGAGTTAAACGTCTTGTATTCAGTTACAGGTCCCATATTTACTTAAGATCAATTCTCTAGACTTTATTAGTCATGGGAGCAGTGATAGTCAGAACATGCTCAGAAATCTACTATAGATTCCAGATATCCAGTTTAAACAAGGCAATTGTTTAATATAAATGTTTTGTTGGCAATTATGCTTTTGTAAAAATGAATAAACAAAGTTAATCTGAGTCAGGGAGTAGAAAAAGCCGACATGCCTGTGGATGTACGTCCTGATGTACTGTGGGGCATCATAATTAATGACACATTTAACTCCTTTTATATCAATCCCTCTGGCAGCAGCATCCGTGCTGATCAACCTGGTGGAGAGAGAGCACCAGTATAAGTTACAGTGGGTTATGGAAGACCTGTAAAACTCTCTGGTCCTGGAGGGCCACAGCAGTGCTTTGTATCACGTTATCCTGCTACGATCAAGCCAGTCTCATGAAGGGCTCAGTAATTAGCTTATATTTTCAGTCAGGTGAGATAAAACAGGTGTAACTGCAAAAGTGAGGTGATGTGGGTCTATGGACAGAGTCTAATCTAAACGCTGGTGAAAATTTGAACAAACATGGGAAGTGTTGCCAGATCTCCATCCAGCTGTCAAAATTCAAATCAACTGTATGTCACAAACAAATTAGACAAATCAGGCATTTTATGACTCAAATTCACAGAAACACTTCTGACAGAGAGTCTATAGAGAAATCCTTCATGTTGAGAAGGTGCTGTTCTGGTTCATTTTACGGCAACATTTTACATTATAATAGTACGTAAGTATGTAATAGTATGTAAACAGAAAGGAGGCCACTTGGCCAAAATAACAGTTCAGTACATGTCCAGTAATCAGCTGCAGGCACCATAAGTCCATCTAGTATGACCATTATGTTTTGAGTACATAATGTAGGTTCAAATTTCTCAGTTCACCAGTGACTGCTGCCTTCTGTCATGTTTCATAGCTACAGCCAGGCCAAAACAGAAACACTTATTATATTCACATTTATCACATTTATTTTCACTGGAGAAATCTGTTAATCCAACTTAACCAGGTGTACAAACTTTTGTATGATTTATTTGTGATTTTTTGTTTGTTTGTTTGTTTCTACCAAGTCCTTTTTTATTTGATATGTCAAAATCTATCAAATAAAACATATTGTCGCTGTCCAAAGAAAAACAGGAATCTCCTAAAAACCAGATTTACAGGAGAGGACAAAAACGTCCTTGATTCCTAATGCAAGCGTCAGGTCTGAGTGTGGTGGCCACTAGAGGCTGCTCTTTGTTTAAGTTAAAGGACCTTTATGGTAAAGTCACACTCTAGGGTTGTTGTGGATGTATTCAAAGGTTGTGTTCTGCATGGCAGCAGGCGTCTACAACCCAGGTGTTGGTAATGAGCACATTAGCTGGGTTGTTAGGCACCTGATGCCATGACCAGGTGTGTTATGTTTAGTTAGAGGTTAAAAGCACCGTTGTGACAGAGCAACGGTGCGTAGTCACCAACACAGTCACCGACATTATCGGACATAGTATCTGACATGGTCTAAGTTCCACCAGGGTTTGGCTTGGGGTTCTTTCATGCAGGAGGAAAGGACCTCCTGGAACCTTTGAAGCAAGCCGCTTTACCTGTGTGGACCCCAACCAACAGCCATCTGAGCAGTTAGCACTCGGCTGTGCTCGTGTACGGGTTTGTATGTGTGTTTGCAGAGGGGCTTAACGACTGTGTGTGTCTGCCAGTACAGGTGAGAGGTGTCTCTATAACTGACCTCCACAGTGGTCCAGTACGGTCAGTGCTGGGCTGGAAGGATGAGCCAAAGGGAGCTAATCCAGGAGAGCTACTCCAAGTGGCAGTGGAGGAGCTGCTGCTCTCAGCAGCTCAGGTTCGTTCACGCAGGAAGACTGGATTTCCTGGAACCTCTCTAGTTTTGTGTTGGACTGCTAAGTTGGTGTTCGGAGCTCAGTGAGCTCATTTCTCCTGTGGATTTTCATTAAAGACTTTTGTGTTCCTAACTCTGGTTCTGCAGTGCGTCCTTTCAGGGAGCCCGAAATGACAGCAAGTAAACAAAATCCAAGCAATTGTCTACTGGTTCAATCATCATGTTAGTCTTTTACACCATGTAAAAGGCACCTGCACCATTCAAATGATACAGGAAACGGTGAAGATATAAAAAAATACATGGATGGAAATATAACTAGCGGCTCCAGCAGTGGAATGAAAGCTTACATACAAGGCAATCTTTCCTTGTTCAAAATTCTTCAAGGTTTTCCGTCTCTCATTAGGGCCGAGTCTGGAGGAAAATTCTGCCACTTCCACTCCTCCATAGAGCTTCACCAGCAAAAAAAGCCTGAGAGAAAGAGTGAGACAGATAGAAAAACTCTATGTTACACAATTTTAATCTTTAGTGGCCCACCATGCCACTACCATACTGTGGCAAGCGGTAACATACAACTATATAAAAAAAAACCCTTTATCTATGTGATTTTCACATTACAGAAACACTTCAACAGTGCAGACTTGAACCTGTAAGTATGGCATGTAAATTTACAGTTGTCCGACAGCTGTAACTGCTCCCACCTGTGAGCTGCTTCTCTCGAGTTGGTGAAACACAAGGCGGGACTGAACTTCAATCGCAGCAAAAAGTGGAGGATGAGCAAAGGCTTCTTACTCAGAGTGCAGCAAACATAGTACTCCTGCAATGGGCAGAATAATATTTGAGACAGACCTAAGTGTTAAAATAAATGAAATATTTTACTTATCTAAACATAATAAAAACTGAAGTTATATATTTTAATATTAATAATACACATTTGAGGTAAGATAAAGTGATTATGCTCTTCTGATCCTATTGGTTACTTCTACTTTGATACACTAGGTGACGATGTACACCTTTTACTGCTAGAATGGAAGGGAAAAGTCTAGCCATTCACTTACAACAGCATACACCAGAGTTTAGTTGAGTTAGCTATTTTCAGTAATGTCAAACTGAAAACGATGACTTTTGGTTTCATCTGGATTCAAAGTACTACTGAGCAGAATATTTATTGTTAATTACTGAATAATATTGAACATTTTTGGCCACATCATCCAGCCCTATTGTGAGCATGTGTATGTGTATGTGTGTGTAACTGTGTGTGAGAGGGAGAGATGTTTTGCGGATGCTCACTGTGAGGCCCTGGGGGAAGTTGAATTTCTCCTCTGTGTCTGTGCCGCCCTGTGTCGAGGTGTGTGTGGAGCTGAAGAGGCGTGGCTGATGGAGCCCCAGCTGCTGCAGCTTCTCTGGGTTCTGGGTCAGAGTGGCCGAGAAGAGCAGCTTCTGAAGCGGCATTTGAGGGGGAGACAGACTGAGAGAGACAAACATACTTTAAAATGATAGCTGGGCAAAAAAAACCCAAAATGTTTTTATTTATTAGCTGCAAGGCAACTATACAATAGTATGGGCAAAATCCAAGCAACAAACTTCCATAACTGTTTAAAGCAACACTTTATTACTATTATCACAAGAAAAAAACAAATAAAACAAGAAATACCACTATCATTATTGCTAATTATATTCAAACAGCATTATCACACAAGACACTAATTTCCTCATTGAAAAAATTAACCTCGACCATTCCCACAAATTCAGGTCATACCTCGCCACTGTTATTGGGCCTGGCCGCAGCCTCCTGAAGATTGACGCCTCTAAGTCACTCCCATTTTTATAGACGGCTTTGGTGACCTGATTGAGCCAGGCCTGGTGCATGCTGTCAATCATTCGGTCTGCCTCATCAATGATCTAGAACATCAGACACACAAACATCAGGTCTACATCCGTTCCTAAAAAGTTAAATCTAATGTAGGTCTTTGATACTCAGATCCTCACCAAGAAGCGGAGATGCTGGAGGGTGAAGTTGTCATTTTTGTTAATGTGGTCCACCAGCCGGCCTGGCGTGGCCACGACAATATCGGCCAGACTGAGACACCTGCCTCCTCTGGATGGGGAGAGCAAAAAAGAGATAAATAAGCCTCATGAAAGCAAAGAAAAAAAAATTTCATAGTAAAAATGCATGATGGTTATAACTGATCAATGGGAACAGTGTCGGTGGTTTCTTTGCGTCATGCAAAGTCACATGCCGGCATTCATTCAGGATTTTTAGAATCAGAAAACTTTATTGATCCTAGAGGAAATTGCTTATGTTACGACTGCACAGTCAAACAGAGAAACAAAGACGAGAGCAATTTGAAATAGAATATAAAGTCAGTGTTGAAGTTCTTGTGGAAAAGGTTCCTTTGAACAACTGGATCAAACCTGCAACCCAACACCGTACCTGCTTTCTGAAAGGGCTGCCTGTTCTGCTGCGAAAGATTTCTGCCCTGCGACCATGACCACTTTTAGACAAGTTCCTTCAGCGTAGGTGCTGAAAACCTTGTACACCTGTAGAGAAAAACAACACCTACAATGGGCACAATGTACTGGGATGATGCTTAAGAAATTCAGTCAGAAAGCTGTGTAGATGATGAGGAGAACCTGCTGGGCAAGCTCTTTGGTGGGTAAAACGACCAGGGCACGAACTGCACACACCACTCGGGTCAACAGCGCCTGCAGTAAAACAACAACAACAAAAAAACGTAGAATTATATATAACTATTGGAATAAAATCATTTTTTCATTTTTATTTAGTTTCTTTACATCATTTGTAAATGATCACATTTACATTGCATGAAAGCTGTATGATGAATGAACCAATAGAAATGGACACACCAAATCCTGTTGGAGGAACCAAGGAGAAATCTGGAACCGAACCTGCATTCTTCTCACCAGCTCACAAAATATCAACTACTTTTTTTTTTTTACAAACAAATCAAACCTACTCCTTTCTTGTTTGTTTGTATTTATTTTAGTGTTAACTTTGCTGGCAGAAAGACACTTTATCACACGCTGAGAAAAACGGCTTTAAACAATTTGCCTAGGGGCCTTTTGCACAGTACTGTATTTGTAAATGATGTGTAGTTACATGTAATTATATACAGCTTTTTAAAAATAGGACAGCACAGTGGCTAGCACTGGAGCCTCACAGCAAGAAGGTCATGGGTTCAATTCCCTTTCTGTGTGGAGTTTGCAGGTTCTCCCTGTTTCTGCCATGAGCTCTGGTTTGATCCCACAAGAGATGTTAAATTGTGTGTGTGTGTGTGTGTGTGTGTGTGTGTGTGTGTGTGTGTGTGTGTGTGTGTCAGTTGGGATAGACTCTTGCAACCCTGATTAGGATAAGTGGCTCAGAAGATAAACAACTGCAAAAGTTTTGGCAGCCCTGGTCAAATGATCTTTTGATGAAGTAAAACACATTTTAATCCACAATTACTGCTGAATTTAAATAAAGAAATACATAGAAATTGTGAACCAACGTTTGCTGTAAAATGTCCCATTTTAGTATATTCTCTATTCAAAAATTAACCCGCCCTGTTATCTGACGAGGGGTGCATAAACTTTCGCACACTGCTATCTCACTGAACTAAACCTAAAATGAACATTAGCACTGTGTATAGAGTGTCGCACCTGTATGACAGGTATAACGAATGCCAGTGTCTTTCCGCTTCCCGTAGGAGCAGAGACACAGATGTCTCTGGGCCTGTAGCCTCCTCGACCAATCAGCAGCCCCGAATTCACAGCTTCCAGGACGGCAGGAATCACCTCAGCTTGAACTGAACAAGATGAAAACAGTGGGACAATAAAAAGTGAACAAGGGGAAACATTTGAACACAAACAGTAAAAAAAAAAAAAAAAAAAAAAAGATGTCCTGCAAAAGACAAAGTTATGACATGTCTCTGTCCTAAATGTCCTCAGGAAAAAAGCTACAAACATTAAGTCAATCTCTCTCTCTCTCAGAATCAGAAAATGTTATGGATCCCAGAGGAAATTGCACAGACACACAGAGACACAAGAACAATATAAAGCATAATATAAAGTCAAAATAAAACTCCAGAAACTACTCACTACTATATACACTATGCTATACACACAAAGTGCTGTGGTCAGTAAGAGAGGTGGATATAAATACTATAGATAAATAAATAAAATTACTGCTGAAGTAGTTTACTAATTAACACAAATAGTGGTTTGGAGTTGCACTCTATACTGAGTCTGTTATTGCACATAATAGTGATATAAGTAGTGATATTGTACATGATAAAGCTATTGCACATAATTATCTATTGCACATAATAATAAAGATATTGCAAATAATGAAAATGATTTAGCACATAATAATAGACATATTGCCTATAATGATAATGATTTAGCACACAAAATGTAATCGCCCATCTCTGACCTGGGAACAGGGTCCGGATCCCGTTGGCCTCCAGCTTCTTTTGAAGCAAAGGACAGATGCACTCCACTTCACTGAAAGGAACCTGATTACTCTTAATATCTCTCTCAATCACATCTGGCTCAGCCAGCCACTTCGGCAAGACCCTCTGGACCTAAAATGCATTAAAAACAGACTAATTGAAGACCATTCAGCAACATATGTTGTGATATCTTAGTAGTTATTAATGTTTTATTACTCATGGATACCTTTTTAATTGCCTTGTTCTCAAATCCGCCCAGGATGGGCAGGCTGGTGTCAGACGGACTCTTTCCTGAGTCTGCGTTCGATGGGTCGGGTTGACCATTGGGAGTTTTTTGGGTTCTTTTGGTTTCGCTTCCATCATCTTCCGTCTCCACAGCTTCAACACACTCTTCAGACGGATCTTCTGAAATGTTTTGAACAGAAGTAAGGTTGTCAAGTTCTGAGTGACCTTACACACAAAATGTCTCTCTCAAACACACACACACACACACACACAAAATGAAATTGAAATTACGTGTATCTTGCTCCTCCTCCTTAGTAACTGTGCTCTTTTTGCCTTTTTGCTTTTTTTTCTTTGTTGACGTATCATTTGTGTGTTCCTTAATGCCGACTGTCTCATCTGCATCATCCGGCTGCTCATTGCTTTCCTTCCTCTTCTTCTTGTGCTGTTTCTTCTCTTTTTCGTGTTGTTCAAGTTTTCTTTTACTCTTTGTTAAGTGGATCTGGTCTGTGCTGCTGTCTTTGACACTTAACTCCCCTTTAGTTGCGAGGCTCTGCTTCTCACGTGCCTTCACCTGTTTCTGGAGTTTAGCCAGCAGGGCTTTGGATCGCGACTCGCTGGTCTGTTCACTTTCTTCCTCTTCACCCAGATACCTGAGAAACCATAAACAGCAGTTCAGACATGTTACAGGACAGTGCAGTGATTCACAGTCCTTACAGTCACTGCAGACCACATGTCCTGTCCCTCAGTGATGCGAGGTCTGCAGGAGGGCAGAGGGGTCCTGGAGGTCCGGAACAGTCCAGCACAGTTTGGTGCATTACTCATTGTGTACAAGACACTCAACAGTTTGGGGCCTAAATACATCTCTGCTATGTTTGATGTATATAATCCTGCTAGGTCTCTTAGATCTGCAGGAGCTGCTCAGTTAGTGGTGAAAAGATCTGAAACTAAACATGGTGAAATGGTGTTTATCCACTATGCTGTCCAGCCAACTGCCCATCGGTATCAGATCTGTATCTTTAATAGCTGCTAAAAACTGCACTATTCTCCTCCTTACTTTAAATATGTGCACTTCTATCACACTTCGATTTTTATTTTATGCATTCTTTTATTTTTTTTTTTACTTCCTACTATTTTTATGTGTTCTGATTTATTAATATTTTTATTCTATTCCTGTAAAGCACATACATTGAATGACTTCTGTGAATGATAATGGGCTATAGACATAAACTTGACTTGGTGATTACCATAACACACCTGATTCAGCTCACTGGTTAACTGCAGGGTTCAGTGGGTGTGTTGGAATAGACTGCACTGGACAACGAACATCGCTGATTACCCACTCCACAGTGTTGTGGTCGAACAGAGAAGTACTTTTAGCAACAGACTCACCAGCATAAAGTGCTCCATTGAACACCACAGAAAATCCTTCCTCCCCACTGAAATCAGACTCTACAACTCCTCTCCTGTCACACAGCCACATAATAATCTGTGCAATAACCTGCTTCTGCACAGACGTCCAATTTCTTATGGCGTGCTAAATCATTATCACTATGTGTAATATCTTTACTATTATATGCAATAAGCTTATCATATGCAATCTCTCTACTTATGTCACTACTTATGCAATAATAATACATGCAACATCACTAATTATGTCACTATTATGTGCAAGAAGGACATGGTATAGAGACCAACTCCAAACCACCTTTTGTTTTAACTAGTAAACATCAGTCGTAATTTTTTCTTTATTTATTTACACCCACCTCTCTTACTGAGTACCTTTCTGGAAAGTCTTATTTTGACTTCATATTTCATTTTATTTTGTTCTTGTCTCTGTGTGTCCGTGCAGTTACAGCATAAACAGTTTCCTCTGGAATCAATAAAGTTTTCTGATTCTGATTCAGACTGGACATCAGTCCTCCAGGACCAGGACCAGGACCAGCACTGGTGTGTATAAACCAGTGCAATCCATGTGGACACAAGGACAGGACCTGCGAAGCCCTGAGAAAGATACAGTTCCCCAAACTTTAAACTCTTAAGACTCCAGGGACCACTTTTCTACCCAGATTAAACCAAAGACCACATTATTAAGCCTTTCTAATAGTAACTCACTACTACGATGCAGCTTAATCCAAGAATAGGCCTAATACAGTCTGGGATGAGGAACAAGTTACTGATGGGTTCTGAGGAACACATACCGGTTTATGGTGAACAGAGCCATGGCAGAGAGCCAGGTTTAGGTCCAGGTCCAGGTCCAGCTGGGGGAGAAACACGTGCTCTCACGGCCCTGTTCACGAGGCAGGGACTCACACAAGAGTCCGTGCAGAATGGAGCTGAAAAAAAGCTCTAACTCTACTGATCATACAGACAGAACTCGACCATGTGAGAGCTCTGTTGTTGACAGTCGCGTAATGATGACAGTGTTGATGACGTCAGTGTGAAACCAGCCTTTTCTTCAGAGGGAGAGGTGGGCGGGGCTGTGGAGTCATTTATTTACATATTCAATTCAATTCAGTTTAATTCAATTTTATTTATATAGCGCTTTTTACAACCAAGTTGTCACAAAGCAGCTTTACAGTAAAGTAAATAAATAGACAAAGAGCAATAATAGTCATCATCACAACCACCATCATCATCATCACATCACCATCATCATAATCATTATCATAAAATCTTAATTATTATTTGCATTGTCACCATCATAATTGTAACAGTCAGTAGTAAGCACTATTACTAATTACAATCATCATGAAACCCATCCAATGATCATATTTATTATATAAATAGCAAATACCAGTGCCAACAACGCATTTCACAAACAGAAAAGTAACTTTACAGGAGAAGAAAAGAATTCTCAACTACAAAGAAAGATGTTTTTGTTGGCTGATGGAGGGGCATAAAAATTATTTTGGGGGGTTTGGTTGTTGGTGGGGTGGGGGTGCTTCTTTATATCTCTTTTTGGTTTTGGGGACCCCACTCAGCATTTAATGGCTTTAAACAAAAAAAAAAAAAGACATTACTTTTACCTTCATACTGAATTAATTTTCCTCATTTAATGAGGACAAACTGGGTAAACACAACATTAACATCATGATGTGTTTTTAGTGTCAAATTGACCCCCAGCAGAAAGGATATTAGTGATTTGAACATAACACGAGGGTTAAATTCTCCCTGAAATTCTGCGCTTCAGAGATGATCAGAAAATAAAAGTTTCTGTCAAACTTTTGTGCCCCTTTGACTCTGATCATGAGCACAACAACTGCACTCTGGTGGCTGTGTGCTTCATTTCTACTGGCTGAGGGGCCTTCAGTCAAAAAGGGGGAACAAGATAACAACAGATAACAAGAAACCTCAAGTCAAGACCAGTCAAGCAGGTGTTTACTGTCATTTCAACCACATACACAGTACACAGCAAAATGAAACAAGGTTCATCCAGGACAGTGGAGTAACACAAAGAGCAAAAACAAAAACAACGCGAAACAATAGAAGACTGCACAGGCGGGACAGGACTAAAGAGAAAGCACAAAAAACATAAGAGCAACAGGGCAATAATTTACAGGGCAAACCAACATACAGTGCAGTAGTGTGAGTGAATATACTGTTGTTACAGAGACTGTATTCCAGTAGCAGAGTCATTAAGTGTGCATAAAGTGCAAAGGCACGCAAAGATTGGGGTAGACAGCAATCAATTACTGTGCAAAAATAGCAAGCAGCAGCAACAGGATTAGACAAGATGCACATCATATAAAAATACAAGTTATTTACAGAGGCAGTTGGGGAGCAAGTTTTCTTTGTTTATGGCAGAGTTTAGTCCCATAAGCCCCCCCCCCCAACACACACACACACAAACACACACACACATACACACGTGCCTGACTTCCCAACACCTGTAAATGATCTTATTAAGTTTACAAGTCATTAATCTGTTCTGAATCAGATTTGTGCAATATACAAACTCATCTGTTTGATCTGTGAATTGACTGAATGTTACTGAATGTTAATCTCATCTGCTGCTATTTTATTACAGGTGTCATAAAGCCTCATGAATACCCTTCAGTAAAGTGTTAAAAAGAGTAAAGACCTGATCGCCCCTTAACAGATATGAGACTATTAATTTACATCATGCTAGAGTCAACTTGCTGTAGGTTATTGAATATATGATTGAGTTGCTGAGTCTTGAGTCTTATTAGCTTATCATCTGCTGCTATTTTACTGCATTTATCTTTATTGCATGAACATTGAGACACTTTCATGAGTCATTCTGAACTACTGATCTGCTGGTACAGAACACTAAATCTTACACACAGCATGATACACTGTTATTTGTTACACTAATATTCCTGTCATTGTGTTGCACTACTGTTTATTGTTGTTATTATTATTGTTGTTGTTGTTGTTGTATATTATTATTATTATTATTATTATTATTATTATTAACTTTTATTCTGTCTTGTTGCACGGAGCATGCTAAGGATCCAAGAATTTCCTTCGAGATGAACAAAGTTCTGAGTTTAAACAGGAAAATGAACAGACTGGAGTGTGTGAGGACAGTTGTAGTGCTCAGGACTGGTAGCTAGAGGACGCAGACGGGCGTAAAACTTTGACAGAAAGTTTAGTGTTTCTGCTCGTCCTTGGAGCAGAATGTCAGGGGGACTTTTTCCCCTCGGCCAGAGACAGAACCCGGCCGGACCGAGCGCCTGAGACCATGCTGAGCGTCCTGGCGAGAGGGGTGGTGAGTAAAAAGACCGTCGCACTCACACCAACACGAGCAGAAACAGAGATCCGTGCTGTCCTGCTCCACCCAGACCTCGCCCCCCTTCGCCCGGGACACGGGGGCTCTGCCCAGCCAGGCGCCTTTAATACAGCTTGGGTGTTTAATACATACGGGAAGGTCAGAGTCTGTACTGGTGATTTGACTGATGTTGCAGTCTAGTTGGGCAGCTGGTCTCCTGGTGGTTAGGGAGTTGTACCCCTGAGCAAGGTACCGTCCCCACACACTGCTCCCTGGGCACCCCTCACTGGTGGCAGGCCACTGCTTCACTTGGTGAATGGGTTAAATACAGAGAAAGAATTTCACGCTGTGGTGTGTTCACGTATGACTACAAGGGGCCTCTTTACTTTATTTGCGGCGGAGGCAGATTAGTGATGAGAAACTGTGTGTTTATGTTCTGAATCTGTGCTCAGAGAACAAACAGAGCTGTGACCTTTCCAAAGAGAGCTGATCACTGAGAGAGACGCGCTCAGGTCTGACAGGAGCTGATCTCAGGCTCACATTACCACACACACAGGCTCAGGCAGCCTGGCACACACACTCAAAACAAAGAGCGGACCTGCCAGTGCTCAGCCACTCAGCTCTGGTTTATAGGTGCAGGTGCCAAAGGGTCCATATCACAGAAAAACATATTTTGGAGCTTAATTTAGTTAGACCTTGTTAACGTTGAGGTGCCTATTCACTAAGGCCAAGTATTAAAAAGTAATCTGCAGAATTGGTGCATTTTGTGATGTCATAACAACATGTCACAGGTAATATATAGTGTTTATGTGTGTATACATATATATATATACATACAAATACAGATCCATTTTTGTGTTTATATATATATATATATATATATATATATATATATGTGTGTGTGTGTGTGTGCGTGTATAAACCAAC